>JASSUY010035981.1:0-55413 GCA_032466535.1 Forpus xanthops
CCATCCCTGCAGTGCTCAAGGCCAGGTTGGACACAGGGCTTGGAGCAAGCTGCTCTATGGAAGGTGTCCCTGCCCGTAGCAGGGGCTGGAACTGGAGGAGCTTTAAGCTCCCTTCCAACCCAAAGCAGTCTGGGATTCTATGGTTCCCTTGGGCCATGTTTCTCACCACTAGCACAGGATTCCTTCTAACAAACCCTCCTGCAAGTATTTTCATCACGATGGCTTAAACCTCACGCACGGAGCCTTTGATTAGGTGGTGAAATCTTCTGGAGACGGCAATCCCTGCCCTGCCATGTGTTTGACGGAGCCTCCGCTCGCTCCCACGTTCAAAATAACCAAGTTTGTTCTTCTATCAAGAGCTGCAAAAATCATTGGCCCCAATTCTGCTGATGCCAAGCTGACGAGGAGCAGATTATATAAATCTCTGCGCTGAAGTATGCCCACCACCTCTCACAGGGTTAGCTGGCGACGACTGAAGGTGTACGTGGGAGCAAAGTCAAACCTGCTGCATGCAAAACCAGTGCTGCAACAGCTTGAACTTGCACAGGGAGCAGACACAGAGCTTGGAAAAGGGGTTGTAGCTTTGGCGGCATAAAACCGCTCTCATCCTACAAGGCTGATTTAATTGAAATGCACTGAGCTTTCATACATTAAAAACGCTGCCACCTCCCTGACACGCAGACAATTAATGCTTCAGGACTGAATTATAAAGCCACTTTTTCACCTCACGGTCTTCCTCTTTGAAAGCGAGACACTGGAGAAGGTTTCCTGCATGGGGGGGTGTTGGTGTGTGTACCATAACACGTGCAGCATTAGAATGGGATGATTTTTAGTCTGGGGGGGGTTGGCGGCAGAAGGGTATTTGCCACTGGTTTTGCACCCAATGTAGCTCAGCTAAGGCAACGTGTCACCATCTCAGCTGCATCCAAGGCGCTATCCAAGCCTTGCTCAGCCTGTGGGCAGAAACAGTGTTGGCTTGGTACTGCAAAGCTGAGGAGTGAACTTCTGCTTCAGATAGGGTCAGAATCGTAAAATCATAGAAACACACATGATTGGGGTTGGGTTGGAAGGGACCTTAAAACTCCTCCAGCTCCAACCTCTGCCACGGGCAGGGATACCTTCCATAGAGCAGGAACCTGGCCTTGAGCACTGCAGGGATGGGGCAGGCACAGCTTCCCTGGGCACCCTGTACCAGCGCCTCAGCACCCTCACAGGGAACAGCTTCTGACCAAGAGTTCATCTCAGCCTCCCCTCTGTCAGCTGTAAAGTCATTTATCCTTGACCTATTGCTGGGAGAATCATTCCTCTTTTGCTCTAAGAGCTATCTGAAACCAGGTGCAGCAGGAAGAGCCTGTAAAGCTCCTAATAAGCCTCTTAAATCATGCAGCTAAAGAACTCGGAATAAGTGGTTGGAAGCAAAGTTTCTTTATCCTCCTCTCCCCCAGACTGGGCTGCGCAACTGTTGCTTCTGTGCTTTGTGGGAGTGAAATCAAATGTCAGATATTCTGCTTTGGAAGAAATTGGCAATGAAACATGAAAGGCTCATGGAGAGCTCAAAAGGACTGTGGATAAACTGGAGCGAGGCACAGACAGGGCTGGGATGGGAGCCAGGGGAGGGGGGAAGGACTCGCCCACAACCACAACTCCAGATTTAAGGATGAAGCAGCTCCTTTCCTAAACGCATTTCAGCATCAAGCTGATCCGGGCTGCTGCTAGCACAGAAGGAAGATGGGCTTCAGACCAAAATGTTGCTGCTACTCTTTGTGGGAAGCGTCCACACATCCCAGTTTATTCGGCACAATCAGCACAGAGCATCGCGCCTCATTGTGGGCCTGTACCTAACACCGAAAGACCTGCTCTCCATCAGCATTGGGAGCACACATTCCTTAGCTGATTCCCATGACAGAAACACCTCGATGTTTAGCACAGCTGCTCTCTGTGTCATTTACTGTGGCAGAACTGCATTTTGCTCCAGATTTCAAGGCTTCAGAACCCATTTTTACTGTATGTACCCAGTGCTTCTGAAGGGCACTTCCCACCCTTTCCCAGCAGCCCTCTGAAGCTGGTGGACCTTTCTCCTTCTCTCAGTTCTGACCCCGTTTCAATCATCAGGCTCCTTTATATAGCACTGCAGGGAAAATATATTCCACCCTTCACTTTGCTGAACTATCACATTGCCAGGATTAGGGCAGTGGGGTCACAGGAGCTGATGAAATCCGTATGTAATGGCATGCTGGGACTTGTGGACCCAAAGAATGCACCTCTACAAGGGCAAAAGGCAAATCCCATAGCAATTCCCACATGGAATGCTGGATGGAGCTCCCCTGCTCCTGGAGTCTCCCCCAAAGTGAGTGCTTTGCCAGAGCCATGGCTGGAAACTGAACTGACATTCCAGGAATATTCTATTATTTGCTAATTCCCTTCCCTTTGCTTTTTGTTTCACAATTAAGCAAATGAGCACTTTGATGAATATGAAGATGCTCACGCCTCATAAAAGAGGAGTTGGAGGCATTCCCACTGATTTTCCTCCGAACGGAAACAGCTCCTCAACTGCTCGAGGTACACGCTGGATGCTTCCCTCCCCACTGAGAGCACAAAGGAGCACACGGCTCCTGAGAAGATGACCACAGCATTAACATTCTAATTTCACTTCAAAGGTTTGCATAGATCCCCATTATTACCATCTAATCCAAATCCAAACTGGAAAGGGATCCTAAACTTGCGGCTGTCCACGCAAGTGTCTATCACTGAGTTGCTCTAAAAAGTATCTAATGCCTTCTGTAACCAGAGGGACTCCTTCAGTTTCAGTCCTTTAGCAGGTAGAAGACTCTGTACCCTTCTAATGAATTTATTCCCTGGCTTTAAACCTCTTCATAACCAACTTAAGTATTCCCCTATTCTTTTGTTCTGCTGCAGGTTATCAAAGCAGCTTTGCTGGCTTTGGGAGGAGCCACAAGCTCCCCAGTGCAAGGTGAGCTGTTAGATAGCTGCTTGCTCTCCATCTCCATCAGAGGATCTTTAAGCACTTCCTAGTGACACCTCTCCATCGCATCCCTCTGGAAGCACGTGGGAGGGAGGACAGATAGTTGTTTACCAGCAGATGTGGAAAGCCCTTAGTGACCAGAGGGTTAACTCAACACAGAACAATTTAATAGATGCAACCCTTCTCCTGCATCCACCACCCACAAGGCATCGGCTCTATTAATCTGAATTACACAGTCGTGAGTAATAGCCAGTGAAATGCTCAACACTCAGTGAACCCAGAAGTCTGACTTAATGGTGGGCTCTTCATGTGTTTTCTTATCTCAGAGAAGAACTGGAAGTCCCAGATTATTCACATCACGCTGGCTCCCCAGCAGACGCTTGTAGACCATTGGCCATTAATTCCCATCGTACTCATTTGGGTTGTGCTTTATTGGTCCAGGTTGGGCACCATCAGAACCGACAGGGTAATGGATTGCACAGCACTTACTCAGTGTTAGCATTGCTTTCAGAGCTCATGCCCACACCACGCTTGGTCCCACCTCTGTGCATAAGCATCACACATAGCCACTTAAAATACACTGGCAAATAAAGAGATAAAGCCATCATAAAGGATGCTCTGACAAAGCAATACAAACCCACAGCCTGCCAGCCTCACTGCAGGGAGTGAATCTGTAATGCCTGAGGCTCAGGATCTCATTATGTAGACAAGGATGGTTCAGAGCCTTAAACCACAGCAGCTCAGCTCTGTTTCCATCACCTCTAGACAACATTACACGGGCACAACTCCCTCCCCTGCACACTGATGACAATCTCTGGTCAGAGGCAGATAATACTGAGCTTCTGCTGGTGCTCCATCTACATGTACTGATCTCAGCACCGCAGGGCTCAACACGCAACCTCAGCTCCCTGTGCTCCAACACCACACTCCTTACAGAAGGAACCCTCAAGCATGGAGGTACGGAAGCAGACACCTTACCTGTCGCTCTGACATGATGTACAGATACTTCCGATCGATGGAGAAGGCCATATCTCGAAGGACTGGGCTCCCGTCCTTGAAAACTGTCACCACCTCATACTGAATTCCACCATGGGGAGGACCATCTGCTCGGATCTGGAAGAAGCACAAAGAGATTACAGGTGATTTCATAGCAGCCAAGCTCTGATGTTACTTTGGAAGGGAGGAGTATGAGGTAGGAAAAGGCATCTAATACAAAAAACTCAGCACGAAACCTGGAGACAGAGCAAAGAGCTGGCAAGTAACGGATGGGCTCAGGTAAAGCAAAGGCTTCTCCACTGTAGCTGGGGAATTCACAAAGAATGAGACCCTATCTCCACCACCTCTTGCTGCCACAAAAGCCACCTACAACACCATCGCTGCCTTAAACTTGGGAGATGCTGCTGCCATCCTATTACTTTCATATTTGCAGGACTCAGCAAGGTGTAACCAGCCCAGCCTGGGCTCCCAGTAGCCATCACCCAACCAAATGATAACTCCCTGCTCCTGCAGGAAAACCTGCCCAAGCTGTAACAAATCCCCACAGGAGCAGCTGCTGTTGAGGATATGCCATCGCATCCAAAAGTTAACGATTTATGGCCTTGTGTGCTGTGCAAAGGGGAAGGATAAACAAACCACTTACATTGTCTTTCCCCCCAGGATCTGCATATTTGGATAACCATTTGATTGCAACACGGTGCCTACAGAGCTGCCAACAGTGGCAGCCATCAGGCACGGAGGTGAGGGCAGACGGGGGAGCCAAGGCTGGGCAGCCTGCTCTAGGGGAAGGTGTCCCTGCACACGGCAGGGGGGTGGAACTGGATGAGATTTAAGGTCCCTTCAACCCAAACCATTCTAGGATTCTATACCATCTGCTGCAGCCTCATGCTGAGCTGCACTGCTTCATCCCCTTTTGCTGCTCCATTACTCATTACCTGGCTGTGGTACAGAGGAAGAGGCACCATGAACCAGCTTGGACAAGCCTGAGCCTTCAGAAGAAGCAGAATGGCGCAGCAGAGGGACATCTATTTTCCTGGTGCATGTGCCCACGAGGTAACAAACAGGTTGTTAGGTATCTTAAGATTAATCTGAGCAATGGCCATCCCAGCTGGAAATACAAGGATATCTTCACACTCATAGAGGAGAGAAGCTCCCCTGCATCCTCCTCTGAATAAATCCTCCCCTTGCAAAGAGTCCTGATGCCTCCTGCCATGTAAAGACAGAGTGCATACACGAACATGTATGTTCTGGATTTGGTTTTCTCCTTGCCTTCTGAGTCCTTAGTGACATACAAGAACGTCAGGCGTGAATCTGGTTTAACACCCACAGCCAGATGCAGGCTGATGCTGGCAGGATTAAGCAGGCAGCCCAAGGCTGGCATACAAGCCCAGAAAGGAAAATCCCAAAGAAAAAGGCAGCAGGTCAAATCCTGCTTTAGCTGCACTGTTCAAATTAGGATATTTCAATGCCTTCATGAAACACTGAGAACTAGAGGCAGGTTGACACCAGGATGAGATCAGTGCCTTGCATCACACCACACTGCGATGCAAACCCAAGCGACCACAGCCACTGCTCATGCATGCACCACTGCCATCTCCATGCCAGCCCATGCAATGGACATAGGGACAAGCCTGCAAAATCCCCTGAGGAATTAACAGCCAGGACACTGGGCTGTCAGTGACACACAGTGGCTTCCACACAAGCACCTGATTAATGGGCAAATGGGAATGGGAAGGATCACCAGCCTTTGTGAGAAACAACTGTTTTTCAGAGTTCCCTTGGGGCACCAGCAGCTCGGTAAATTGAGCTTCTTCCTAGTAATGAGGTCAGACAGGGCTAATAAAGAGAGGTACCCCCGGACAAGCCTTGTGCAGGCCAATTCCAACTGGGAATCGTGGGTCGGTGCTGGAGACAGCACTATGTCTATGATGCCTCCTCCAGCCTGGAGCTGTGACTGGTATGGGTGTCCTGAGACACAGCCAGAGCCCTGCACGAGGTGCTGGGTGCTGCCTGCACCCTCCTGCCACCCCCATAGGCAGGAGGAGCAGCCAGGGGTCTCTCACTGAGCCTGCCAAGGTGAGACTGCTCCATGCTGCTCATAGACTGCAGGACAAGAAGAGAGCAGAGCCTGCTGCCCTCCTGTCCTATGGGGGGACGATGGTGAGTGTTGTACCCACGTGGGTACCCAGTGCATGGTGCCCGAGATACACCCACGGTCACCAGGATGCTCCACTGCCTCTCTTCCTGAGGGTTTGGTTTCCATGACAACAAATGATGATGTCAGGGAAGAACAGTGATTCCTGTGAGTGCGGAAGGAGAAAAAGGATCATCTCCACAGCAGGAAGCTTCTTGTTGATGTTTGGGGAGAGAAATAATTCCTCTGCCTAACTTGCAGGTGCTCTGTCAGCACCAAACGTCTACTGACCCAGCAGCAGAGCTGGGACACAGTCCCAAGCCTGCAGGTCTCCTGAGCCTGGGCCCCAGGCACCAGTGATGCAAGAGAACAGAAGTGCAGGATGGGGCTGGGCTGCTGGTGGTTGTGGTTCTTTATGTCCACTAACATTACCAGTTCTTCTTCTCTGACATGATCAAAGGGCATGGGAAGGGTTTCGGAGAAAGACATGGAGGGAAGCAGGGCAGGTGGGAATGGGTGAGAGCACAGTGAAACAGTGAGCAGGTGGGTATGGGGAGAAGCACACGGGTGCAATGGAAACCAGAGGTATCCAGGATCAGAGACATGCTCAGCCACCTGAGAGACAGCCGAGACCTGAAGGACAGATCACAGACTCACACACTTGGAGAAGTCATTTGGGAAAGATCAGAGACTGGTTTGGGTTGAAAGGAACCTTAAAGCTCATTTAGCTCCAGCCCCTGCCATGGGCAGGGACACCTTCCATAGAGCAGCTTGCTCCAAGCCCTGTGTCCAACCCGGCCTTGGACACTGCCAGGGATGGGACAGCCACAGTTTCTCTGGGCACCCTGTGCCAGCACATTCTTAGTGAAGAACACAGCACTTTCCTCACTCACTCTTGACAGATGTTTACGAATGTGGCTCAAAAAGTGCCTAATGACAGCATCTGCAGGTCCAAACAGCATCTCTGAACCGTGAAACATCCAACATCCCTGCTCCACATGATGGAGCAGAATGCTGCTCAAATCAGGGAGCTGCAGCCTCCCTGTAAAGGCACTGTGCAGATTCATGTGTCTAACTGCCCCACAGTACAGACTGCAGCCACCAGCTCTGCATTATCTTAAGAGATTAGCAAAATACCACATTGTGCCATGTCTACATTGCAGTGCAGCACCCATGTACAAGCCATTCAAGGATCCAGCACCACAGGAAGCTCCAACACACCTATTGTACTAAAGTTGGTCAGGCATTTTGCCTAGCCTATGCCGGAGGTAAGATATGTCTGGATTCCCCTCTGGTTTCTCCCAGCAGGCTCCCATTAGAAGGGATTGAATCTCTTTGTAGGAACTTTCCATGATTAAATTACCTGTCTGTTTTCATTCTCAGTGTTTCAATGAGTCTGATTCATTACAAAATGACTGCTGCCAGAAGAACAGCTGAATAAGCCCATGCATGAAGAGACTGATTCCCCATCCCAGATCCTAGATGCAAGGCCACCCATTAACTCCTCAAGAGCTGCAGCTTCTCCCAGCGTACGCAGGTACATGATGGGAGATGGATCCCTAAGCACCCTCTGAGGGCTGCCTCCCATGGAGGCAATGGATGGGATGGGATCCTGAAATGATGCCCTAGGTCAGGAGGTGCAATGCACTGGCCGAACACGTTTGTACCTAACAGCGGCAAACTGAAAAGCCAGGCAAGCCTGGAGCTTTAGGACTGCTCCTTTCACGCTGGGATTTCCAGCCCTTCAGGGTGAATACTATCAAATAACATTGCATTTGTGGAAACCAGAACTCTATCAGCCCTGGGAAGGCACAATTGGAGTGTTACTGCGTCTACTGCCTGAAACAGAAACCAAAGGCAACACAGAGCAGCCCTCACTGCCAAGGGGCATCTCTGCAGGTTTGCCACCTTCTTGCCATTGACACCTGCAGCTCTGGGGCAGTTCCCATTCAAGCTTCCCATAAAGCTGCAGCACAGATTTCTTGCTTCAGCACTGGAAACCTAGTACAGAAACTGTTAGCAGCAGCAGGTTTCTGAATGAGGTTGGAGCACGGCATAGTGTAAATAGCCTTCCCCTACCTCCTGCTGTCCATGGCTCTGTGGGGTCTTTCCTACGTAGACCTGGTAATAGAGGAAGTTTCCACATGCAAGACACTCAGCAATGCTAAAGACAGGACAAGAGAAATCCATACGAGTCCCGATTTTCTCTGTGTGCCTCTGCCAAATGCTGTTTGCAAGAAGGATTTACTTTTTCTAATCCGGTTCAGTTAAACCCAGGCTATTCTACATTCACACAGCCTAAACCGGTGAGATGCACACGATGAGGTGCGTGCCACTTTGGCTGTCACTCTCTTGAACATCCGTTCTTGCAGTATCATTTTACAGGGTTACCAACGCTGCTGATGGTTCTCTGCCTCTGACACCCAGGGAGGAAAAGGCACAGCAATCTCTAGAAGACTCCAGACTAGGAATGACAAACCATTATAAAAGAGGTTTCCCATAGCCCTTCAGAGCCTCTATGGAATTCTTCTGGAAGTACTCCTCAATATCAGCTTGGGAGGTGTATCAGAGCCATTTGCAGGTCATGAACAGACCACAGGGAAGCCAAGGGGTTTGCTGAGGATCTACACCCGGTCCCTGGGATCTGAATGTGGTAATGCAGACCCGGGACCTGCTTGAACCTCTGGCTAGGATTCCTTATCCTGTGTCCATCTGCAGGAACAGAAACCCAGGCTGAGGATTGGGCTTTCCTTCCACAGGCAGGAAGACGACGAATGGGATTTAGCTCACTGCTCTCTGCATGGGAAGTCATCCCCTTGAAATGAAAGTGAAATAGTAATCCCATTAAGTCTGTTTCCTTTAAATCATAGGTATGTCCGCAAGGTTGCTAATGACAACCCTTACATGAACATTCAATTCAAATCAGCATATCCAATTAACTTCATTACCTGGAGGCTCCCTCATATCCCAGTCTCTTTCCCTCCTGTCACATTTTCTTTATGCATTTTTCCCAACCCAGAATAAAATGGGTCTCTCATGGAGGGCATCACCTTGATTTTTACCCCAAAGATAGGAGGGAGAAGCCTTGATAGATGGGTTCATTCCACAGAGTCACGCTGCTATCAAGCTGAGAGCCTTGGAGCAAAACAGCTCCTCAAGACCGAATGATGTGGTCTCCAAGGGAGGAGAAAATCCATCCTTCCCAGATTATGCTGTCTAACTAAACATTAAATACACTCACTAATCACATCCGGGGCTGCCCTTACAAAACCCAGGTTTGTGGGGGAGAAAACTCAGTTTGAAGGGCTGGTGGCAGTGAGCTCACAGGTGTTAGAGCTGCGCTGCAACCAAGAGGGTTTTTCTCAAGTGCTGCCCACTTGAACCACGATCATTCCATGAATCTCCATGGGCACAGATCCTTTGTCTGTGAAGTGCCAGAGAGGGGCCCAGAGCAGGGCAGGCTGCCATCAGAGCCATGGGAAGGCAACAAAGCAGGGGGACCGGTGACAAGCAGCCCAGTGGCATCACATCAGCATCTCATCTCCTGCTGCCACTGGATGCTGCTCAAAGGTTCCATTGAAAAGGTAGCATTGAGCAGGAGATAAGTCCCTTGCAAGTACCTGAACAATCCTCATCGCTCCCCCCTCCCCAAGGGCCACTGAGGCAGCCCTGCTGTGCAAAGTCCTGCTGTTCACATTTACTCTTCCTTTTGAACTTCAAAGAGATATGAAAGCCTCATCTGAGCAAACCAACCGCATCCCAGCTTCTCCCTCCTGCTGCTGAGCACAATACGGACAAAGCATCAAGGCAACGCAGAGCCAAGACTGCTTTCTCTGCTCCTGTTTTCTGAGTCCCAATCATTTGGAGACATTTTCCTCCTCCATCCCCTCCCTCAACTCAAGGCAAAGCTCCAGGTGCAAGGAGACAGATCTCTGTTCCCACTTCACTTGGAGCTCACCTTTCCCAATAGATTAAGTTGCCAGTACGATGCCCTCAGATGATCCCTCTTCTCCAGGACGTGCAAACACCTCCTGCTTGTGTAGCTGCATGCCTGAGTTTATACCTTCAAAAGGGGACAGAGCAGAGGGAAGCAGGAGGTAACGTGGGTTCAGGCCTCAATTTATTCCGATCAGGCTTCATGACCCAAATTATTTATAGATCTGAGGTTTCTGTGAACTCAATACTCATGTCAAAAACGTCTCTCTGTATGTGCCTTTCACACCCACATGTGTTTCCCATCTCTTCTGCTTGGGAAATGTTATCTAAGTGTTCAAAGTCACCACCTGGGAATCTGAATCTCCCCAAAGGAAGCACTGGGAAAAAGCACAGAGAGGGTCCCCATGGTCTCAGGCAGGGAAGGGGACTGTAGGCTGCAACCCTGGCACCCGGAAATGCTGCTAAGCACAAAAATGCCAATCCAGCAAACAAACGAACCCAAATTAACTCTCACTTCACTTAACCACTTTCTTCTGTGCTAAAGCTCAAGCCACAGTCAGCAGGCACCAAGTGCTCCATCCCTGGCAGTGTTCAAGGCCAGGCTGGACATGGCTTGGACCAACCTGGTCTAGAGCAGAAGGTGTCCCTGCCCATGGACACTTGGAATCGGATGAGCTTGAAGGTCCCTTCCAAACCAAACTGTTCTGTGATTCTATAGAAGATCTGAGCCGTTTCAACAACCCCCCGTGTCCCATGGCTAACAGCAACCAGCTGCGATACCAGGGCTCAAGATGCTGCTTTGGGGGTACATCCTGGGGAGCACTTGGATCTGTTGCCAGAAGACCTTCCGCAAACACAGTCCTTCCTATTCACAGATAGAAAGAGAAGCCTGGGAAAAGAATCCCTTGCTGCCTTCCTGCTGGCTTCTGGAGGTGAAAGCAGCCCACTGCTGCAGCACAGACATGCTGATGGGTACCAATACAAACCTGTACAAGAGGACTGCCACTGAAGCTGTTCGCTCCCTCCTAAGCTTTCGTTTCCTCTCTCCATCCTTCTGCTCCCTCCACCCTTCTGGAGAGCTGATCCTCCAAGATAAACCAGGGAGGATGGTACAGAGGCACCATGCAGAGACTAATCAGCAGCTCCCATGTCTTTAATTTATTACTGCGTGAGAGGCTCCCTCAGAACAAAGCTGCGAGTTCGCGAGATCATTCGTGTATAAGACTTCTTCTTTGAAAAGCTGTCAGCTCGCACCTTGTCACAGCCCCACTTGCAGCAGCAGCACTTTAATAATGTGACACCTCATGCAAATGAGCTGCTAATTAATTAAGTAATATTCTTCCGGGGATGGATTCATTAGAATCAGATCTGGGTAGGCTGGTTGGGTCAGATTGCTTTGGATGATGCTTTACAACAGCAGCGTTGCCTTTGCCTTGAGTCCCGGCACTCAGGTGGATTCCCATCGGGAGGGAAGCTCTTTCCCATCCCTGAGCCCTTGGGAAGGCTGAGCATGAGTGCAAAGCAACCTGATCATGTGCATATCACAGACCAGACTTAAGAGCAGCAGAGATGGATAATGATGAAGTGCCCAGAGTATTGCCTTCACTCCTATTAGGAAAGCCAGTGTAGGAGACAGCCCAATTCCAAAGCAGGAGGTAGAGATTATTAACTCAGAGGGCTCCAGGGATCAGGCTGCAGGCATGGAACCCTGCTAAGGAGCAGTGTTCTTTGCTTGGAGCATGTGTTGCAAAGAGACTTGCTGGGGGTTCAGAGCTATCAGCCTTGCACCTTCCACCAGCATCAAAGTGCAACCCATTAAAGGTGGAAACACTCCAGAATGTCCTGTGGATTTACCCCCAGAAGGAGGACAGCTCGGGGCATGCCTGCAGCATGGTACAAAACCTATCCACTTCTAATTTGTCCCCTAATAAAGAGCCACAATGTGCAATGACTTCCCTTTTGTTCAGCAATAAGCACCCTTCTCCCTCTACATCTCTGTACTGTTTTTGGAGTACAGGCTCAGTACCTCTCTGGGCAATGGGAATCATTAAGAACGCAGCACTCTGCTACTTGCAGGCTTTACATTTTGGCACCGAGCAAGAAAATCATCAAAGACACCAAGTGTCGGCCTCCCAGAGAAAGGAACCAGGTGGGTGTTGCTGTATTACAAGGCATTGCACACCAACCTTTCTGCAATGTGCTCCTTCAGCCTCTGCCATTCTTTCCTTATCCCTGCTTCTCCTGCTTTGTGTGGCTTTAAAGCGCCTCCTTCCCTTACAGCCCTGAAGTAAATGAAAGTACAGGCGAGCAAAGGGCTCCAGGAAAGGCAGAGGGGCTTTTGTCCCTAAAGCATCCTATTCTATGTGGTACTAGTAGCCTTTGGTAGGGCCACACAGCTGGGTTAGCGGTGTGCAAGAGGAACCCTGGCTGTGCAGAGCAGGACAGGATGATCCCACTCTACCCTTCAGCCCTCTGGGTGTTATAAAATCATGGGTCATACCCTGGCTTCTCCTCTCCGTCCTGAGCCCATAGCTGAAGAGACTCACGAGCAAGGACAGAAGAGACGCACACCTCATTGTCTGCTGCTCACAGGAGATGAACTCTTAGGAAGGAGTTGTTCACTGTGAGGGTGCTGAGCGCTGGCACAGGGTGTACAGAGAAGCTGTGGCTGCCCCATCCCTGCAGTGCTCAATCCAGGTTGGACACAGGGCTTGGAGCAAGCTGCTCTATGGAAGGTGTCCCTGCCCTTGGAACTGGATGAGCTTTAAGGCCCCTTCCAACACAAACCAGTCTGGGATTCCATGAGTTTGGGGACTGAGCAGTAGGCACAGTGGAGGGAAACTGGACAGAGTTAAGCCCAAGTCTTCTGTGACTGGCACAAAACACGAGAGGAAGCACAGAACTGGAATTATTTTGGCCAATAGAGTTACTGGGTATCGGCTCCAAATTGCTTGTCACGTCCCATTTGCAGCTCTTCACCAGAGTCCCCAAATAGCTGTGTATCCATGTTATCCATCCACACCTCACCTGTGCCCTTCCAGCCAACTAATCCTCCACAGCTCGGTGTCAAGCTTTCTCCCTACGATCATCCTCCTACAGCAGTACATTTCACAGCTGAAAGGATTGGTCTTGCTTAGTTGCGTTCGTTGACCTTGAGTGGCCATGTAAAATGGAATGAAAAGCCACTTAGACAAGACTGCCTAATGTTGAGCTGCCTCCAAATGAGCAGCAGGCGAGGCGCGCATCTCCCCAAGGAGGAAAGACCTAAACGACTGTCAAGAACTGCCACATGAAAAGCCTGTTTCCCCCAAGCCACGGCTTCCAGCTGCTCAGGTGGGAACGTTCCGCAGGAAATATTCTTCCCTTTGCTTTCCAAAAGCATCATGTAAGCAATATGTTTCAAATGATTCCAACTTCCTGCCCAGCAGCTCCTGGGAATGCTGCAACGCAAGGCGAACTGCAAGGCACTAAAGGCCAGAACCCAGAAGGCAACACGAGAACCTACAGTTTGTTAGCTCTTGGGTTTACAAACTTGTGAAGAAATCCTGCCTGGGAGTTCTGCAAAGCTTCAGGTCAGACAGGAGCAAGGAGATGAACGAGGAGACCGTGGGCATTTTCTGGTTTCACTTGTGCATGCGGAACCACTCATGTGTTACTGATCAGATCTAACCTTGCTCAGGCAGAGGATGTGAGGAAATTACAGAGCACAGAGCTTCCCTTAAACCCCAGGAAATGAGGCTCTCCCTCCCTGCTGCTGCTCCGGCCCAGGCTGTGGGGAACACTGCACACCCTTGGGTTATAACTGCAGTGGATGCCCAGCGGCAGAGGTGCGGGTAGGAAATGGGTATTTTCTAGTTGAGAAAAGAGGCAGAGCACAAGAGACAAAACCCCCTCCCCAGCCAGTGCCTGACCACGCTGTTAGTGCAGAGGCTGAATTTCACTACAGCAACAGCCTTGGAAGTGGGGTCACGTAAGGACAGGCAGAGCCACAGCCAACCTGGCACTGCCCTCACTCGCAGAGCCTGGCCCTTCTCCCTTCCCAATGCAGCACGGCAGCTTGGCTCATCGCTGCTCCGCTCCCTACCAGGGGATACCTGCTCTGTGGTGGGGTTCCGTCCTCCACTGGGCACCCAGGAGAGGGTTTCACCAGGGAAGGCAAGCCACAGAACCAAGAAACAAAACAAAGTGCTGGCACCCGGTTCCAGGACATTTGCTTACACAGGGCCCTGTGATGAAGGCATTAAAGCCTCCTGAGAGGACTCAGACGGGAGCTGAATCACTCCTTATGCTTCCCTATCTGCTCACTCATGCCCAGATCTCCCCATCACCACCAGACGGAGGCTTGAGGTGGCTCATGCTCCTCAGCACATGCCAAGGACCACTTCTGCCCTTTGAGCTGTTTCCCAAATGCTATTCAGATCAAGGATAAAAAGAACAACCCAAAATCTCTTCCACCTCTACACTGTAACTCACTAAGCCTTCAGCATATGCCCCTTCCAGCATTGCAGAATTAATCAGTAGATAGCAGATGAATTGGCTCTGAATAATCTGTATATACAACACATATAATGTTGCTGAAACACCACCTTGAAAACAGCAGAGATCGCTGATCTCAGTGTACATGTCCATCCCCATCTCATGAGACTTGGCTCAGCCATAAGACACACACCCCAAGCCTGTGACAGCATGAAGCACCCTGCTGAGCATCAAAGAGAGGAAGGAAAAGGAGCGAAGGTGATGGATGGATCAACTCTCTGGTCCTCAGATGTCCAAATTCTAAGTTCACATTCAGCTGGGGAAGGAGAGGAACCTGAAGGAGCTTGGTGCTTTGCCTGTGATCTCTGAAGCAACCAGGACGGTGCTGCTATCAGTACTCAAGAACTGCATTAAGTACCTGAAGCTCCAACCCAAGCTAAAAGCATGCAGTAACACAGTTCACAAAGCCCCAGCCCAGTTCTGGCAGCAGCAGCCAGGGACAAGGAGCATTTAAACTGGTGCCACAGCTCTTCCTTAGAGGACATGGATACCACTGGCATGTGAACATGAGAGCAGCTACAACACTATAGTAACAAACACGGGGTGACCCAGACAAAGCACACCAGCAGCATCAGATGTCTCCAAACTGGGGGGATGAAGAATAGAGGGGACACAGCCCCAGGGCTGGAGCTGAAGATAATGGTTTCGGTGCGTACAAGCAGCACACTGCTCTGCACAGGGGCTCTGAAAGCCCTGGTCCAGCAGGACCCAACCAGCCTGTGTCCGATTTCACACTGAAAGGTTTTGCTTGTAGTTTCCTCCACACCATGAGGTGAAGCAGATTTGCCCTGGAGCTGTGAAACACCACACCAGAAGGACCGAGGCAGCTCTTCCCCTGGGTCCCTGCTTCTGCTCACACACCAGCCAGCACAGCTAATCCCTCATCATGCCCATGCCCCAAAATCAACATCATGAGATAGGTTCAAGCTGGGGCCCGCGGATGGGAGAGACAAAGCTCCACCACATTACTGCTTTTGCTTCCATAATTGACCTGTAGATAAACACATGGCTTCCGCCTTAATCCCCTGCAGCCTCATGAACATCAGCAGCGCTAAATTTTTCATGTAATTAAGAGAAAACCCCTAATCCAGTGTAATTAGCTCCCTGATTGCCAACGTCAGGCAGAAAAGCAGTGTTTGAACAGCAATTCAGGTCTAGCTGGTTAGGCAAATACTGTGTGTGTGGTTCAGTAATTGAACACTGAAACAACTCCCCCTCTGCTGTCCTTAAGGCTTGCTTTCCTAAACAGCACTAAGTGGTTTCATGACTGCAATAGGCCTGATAGCCCTGAGACTGCTGTTCCACCAAGCCCCAGTGACATCCCTGATGGCCATGAAACAAACCAACCAGTTCCCAGAGAACAACACTCGCTGCTGCTTTTGGATTGGTCCCCCCACCCCATCTACATCCTGATGTGATTGTCACCAAGTTATTAAGACTATACCACCTCTAAGTGCCTGAACTCAGGATCTGGTGGTCACAGAGATGTAGAAACAATCTCCATATGAGAGATGTTCAGTACCACCACCAAAACCAGTTGGGGCTGGAAGCAGTAACACCACCACTACATGAACAAGGAATTCTATGCTGTAGGTCAAAATGCATCCAACCACTGAGCCTTTATGACCTATAGTGAGATTTTGCTTCTCCATCCATATACACAAAGGTAAAATTTCAAGGTTAAACTGTTAGAAATTTGGGAAGTGGAAGCAGATGGGAGAGGAATAGAAAAGACGGCTGTAATGTGCCAACAAGGAGGCAGGGAAACCAAGAAAGCACGGCTGTAAGATGCTTTTGCTTAACCATTTCATCCACCCCCTAGCAAAAAGCAAAGGATCTGAACTACTTAAGCCACTGTTAAATATTTCTCTTGTCTTCCTAACACTTATCTGTGATAGAAATTACAGACTACTCCAGTTCTCAACTAGTTACACCTTTCATCTTCAGACTTCTTATTAGACAGTCTCCTAACATACATCATTTGAAAGGAGTATTATTCTAGGAGGTGTCTGTTGGGGTCTCTCTAACCATCATTCTAGGCTATGATACAAAGGGTTTGTGGGTTTGCTTTGGAAAAAGGCATTAATCTCTGTTCTGCTGGTTTGGGTTAACATCGCTGTGAGGCCAAATTTCCATGCCTGGGAGACTGCAGAACACCTTCTCGAAGGAAAGAGCTGAAAACCATTTCCCAGCTTCAGCTTTGCAGGCGGACTCCTTCCAGAACACTTGTTTATACGCTCAGGCAGGCGAGAGCCAACCGTCTCTGGTTTTGCAGCTATAACTCTTCGTAGTGACAGAGGCCAGGGGCTGATGAAAGGCAGGGGTCCTGCCTGCTGCTGCCCATGTTTGGGCTCCAGGCTCTGGTCTCCCCGGCACTGCTCCGCTCCCCTCCTCATCACAGGGATGGTCTGTAAATAAACCAGCAGTGAGCAGAGCAAGCAGCTCCTTTGCATCAAAGCCAGGGAGATTTCTTCAGACAAAAACGAGTGAGAATTTATCAACTCAAAGCTCCTTTTAAAGAGAAGCCCCTAAGGAGAGCAAGCCCAGATGCTTCCTTGCATTGCGCTGGAACGCCAGTTCCTCTCCCCACCCCTTCCCTTCAAACACACATTATTCTCCATGGAAGGCACTGTAGATGAACTATCGACTGCAAACAGAGCTTCCTGGTTGGATGGCAACGCGTCAATATGGATTTAAGTGAGCGGTGATGATATGGCACAGTTTGGTGCTTTGCCATCGCTCCCTTTACACAGGAACAGCACTTCAAGCCAAGCAAAGGACCTTCTGCTTCAAAGCCACCCAGGGAACTTCCAGCTAGTGTCTTGGTGCCTGGTGATCACATCTCACAAAGCAATGCTAGAAACGCACATCTCTTTGCTCTGCCTCAGTAGGAGGGAACCTACAGACACTGCAAGAGCAGTGTTTACTACCACTGAGACCAGCAGTGTGCTCACCCCTTTCCTTGGGAGCACTCTTCAAGTTAAACACGCGGATGGGGACGCTTCAGCTAATGTACTCCAGATGGGACATCACGTCTGCACACTGAGGTTGTCAGCAGTCGCAGTGATGTGCGTGTATTTCATTTCTCTGTCTCATTGTAATTCCAGCTTTTAGTCAGCTTTGGAGAAATTCTGGCCAAACCCCTCAGTATCAAACACCAACACCACATGAGTCGTGTGTTGACTGGTCTGTGGTCTCTTTGCCTTAGATGCAACACAAATTCTCTCCATCTCCCACACACTCCCAAATCACGGCACCTTAAATGTCTATGGAGAGCTGCTAGCTGATGAGAGGAGCTGCAGGCTGGCTGCTTTTTGTGCTCACTTTCCCCATTGCACATCCCATATACAAATGGGAATGCAGTCCCAGGTTGGCCAGGCAGAAACTAGGACTGGGGTACCAACTGGGTATATGCAACAGCCACCCCAACATCTGTTACCAGCTCACAGGCAATTAAGCCACATCCCAGTGAGCTGGGTATTTTCTCAGCCACTGTTTCACCAGAGGATGGTGGAAGTGTCTCCAGACAGACCCTGCAGTCTCATGAGTCTTTGCATTCATATTAATGAGCAATGGCGGATCTGCACCTAGTCAGAAAGATGGGTCAGGGGGTGGTAAGGGGACAGAAAGACACGTTGGAAGGAAAGGGATCTGCTCAGCTTCACCCATAGACAGCTTTTAAGTGACATGAAAGACAACATGGGGTCATGAAGCTACCCGCTTCCACCCCTCCTACCTCCAGATGCTGACGTTTCTAATGAGGGAAGTTATTTGAATTGCTCTCACTAAGAAGCAACCAGGCATCAAACATACATGAACCTTTTAGAGTAAGAGCTATAAACTGAGCCAAAACCCCCACGGGACAGAACTGATACAGAAAGCTACCTTCCAGGACAGATTCCCTTAGTGACTGAATGCAGGCAACTGCATCAGTCTCTTCGCAGCTACAGCATGATGCTATTGCTTATTATCAAAGGAGCTGAGCTACTCCTTGCCTTTCTTTTCCCACTGCACAGGAACTATCACAGTGCCCCCTCCGTATCCATACATCTGCACAATGCAATCTGCTAATGATTTCAGGCTTCGTATTTTGTCAGTGTCATGATCTCTTCGTTATGCCATGGTTTGCACTCGGCTGCAAAGCAATCTTTCAGTGACCTAAACCCATGAGAATCAAATTTTGCTGGTGGTGGAGTCCCGTGGCCTGGCAATTTCAGCACAGCAGGTACTTCTCTGCCTATTCCTGCAGTTTCTAGGGAAGCAGAGCACAAAGCCTAGCTGGGCACCAGGTCTTGTTCTCCGTATCTGGAGTCGTGAGATTTGGGACTTAACCGAACGGCCGAGCCAGCCACCAAAGAGCCTGCTCCCAAGAGGTCTTATGTCTTGAAAACTCATTCTAAAGCAGCATCAAACCCTCCAGTTTTCATTATTAACATGACTTCTTTCATCAGCGTCCACTTTTTAGTTTCTATTTCTGTCTCTACCCTTTTACTGTTTCCCTGCGTGCGTCTGAGAACGCTACCGAAAGGCAGAGCAGACGACCGCAGTATCTACCCACTCTCTTCTACCAGCATGAATTCAGTTCCATCAAAGCCTCCTTCTTGAGTCAAGTTTTAGTTTTCTTTTTAATTCCATCTGTATTTAATCCCAGACAAATACAAACAACAATCTCAGCTCCCCAAGGCCATCACTTTCTCAATCAGTTACAGCCAACTCCAATTAGCAAGCAAGCAACACGAGCAGCTTTGTGTGCTCCTAGATCTTTGGGAATGAGCCAGCCCAGAAGGTCCTTTTCCCCAGACTGTCCCTTTTTTCCTTCTGAAGAACTTGCATAGTCATTAGAGTCTCAGGCTCTGTGAGACAAAACACACTCGCCTTCACTTTTGTCACCACAGAAGAGCCGGGAAGGATGCTCTACGATCTCACTAACATTGCTCTGTGGTTCTCTGCTCCCACATCTGGAGGTTACCTGCATGCTTTGATTTCTCAGAGGATCCCAAGGCCACTACAAGTGCTAGAGGGATGTTCTCTTGGGTTGCTTCAGGCTCCCTCTTAACCTGCACTTGAAACAGCTTCTTCGTATCCTCTCTAAGCCAGGCTGCTGGAGAATCTTAGAATCACAGAATGGTTTGAGTTGGAAGGGATCTGAACGCTCACCCAGTTCCAACCACCCTCACAGAGAAGAACTTCTACCTAAGATCTTGCCTCAATCTTCCCCCTGGATGGTTAAAGCCATTCCCCCTTGTCCTTCATGGATGTTCCTTGCCCAGGAAGCAGTGATGCCTCCTGTAGCACTGCCAGCTCCTGCCTCTCAGTTCTCAGATCATGGAAGCATCTTTTGGATGTTCCTTGGAGAAGAAGCCACCAGCTCTCAGCAGAGCTCACCATGTCTGACAGAGGAAGAACAGGCTGATGGGTTTTACCAGACTGAGCTGGGCCCTGACACTGGGTTGACACTTGCTCTTTACTGCTCAGACCTGGTAGTGTCCTTGCTCCATCCTGGATCTGCTGGGCTGTTCCCCCTTTGCTGGGTGCTGGGGCAGGGCTGGAGCTCAGCCCCATGCCTGTGTCTGAAGGGACACCCGCACCAAGCATGCCAGCAGGCAGACTGGGCACCTCTGCTCAGCAGCCAGCTCCCTCCATTAGTGAGTTATTCTGGGCCACGATTTCAAATGAAAATCTGTATTTTATTAATTATGTGTCTGCTTTGCTGCTGAACTCTTTAATGTGTTTCCCAGCTGTATCCATCTACAGCCATGAAAGAAGTCATTAGATCTAAATGCCTCGAGCGTGTAGTGTTTCTCCTAGGGCGCATCCGTCACCCGGGTTAGACCGAGGCGCGAAGCTAAGCAGAGCTGCCATCTCCCCTCACCTGCAGGAACATTGCCCACCTCCCCTTGCCGGAGCAAAGCAAGGGACACTGTGGGACTGGAGCGGGGGCTCTGTCCTGACAGACCCATCAGGATTGTAAATGATGGCAAAGCAAAGTCCATCTGGTGCCACTGCCGGGTTTCTCTGTCTTTCACACTGGCTGGCAAGAAACACAAGGAGCCAGCTCCAAAACTGCTGGGCTTCAGCTTAGCGAGCTGCCAGCAGCTGTCAAAGAGATGAGGACAGCAGCAAGAATCATTTGCAAACTCTTCTTCCAGCCACATTTGCTAACCTCAGCATCCAGGCTAGCTCTGCACGGAGTCCGCTGTATTCCTCCGCTCATCTCGTTGCACACACACACCTCTTGAGCAGCTCGGAGAAGGATTTCTCCAATTCATGCCTTTTCCTACCCCGTAAGGATATCAGGGAGAGCATTGTCTGCAGATTCATTCACCTGTCCTAACGGGCAAAACTGATTGGGTTTGACAGACGTGCAGGGGTGTGCAGATGCATTAACAACCAGTTTAGCACGGGAACCGGCAAAGCAAAGCACCTCACAGATGTTATTAGGAGAAGTTTACTTAAAGCACATTTTTATGGCTGTGTATTAGATCAGCAACCTCCAGAAAAATCATGTCAGGCTCCTTCCCTAACAAATACATTCAAAATAGGAAAATACCCCCAAAAAAGTGCAGGAGAAGTTTATAAACCACTGAGACAACTTCATGCCTTGGGTGAAATCAGAGAGTTCACCAGCACTGAGAAGCAGAAGGGGCTGAAACGCATCAGTCATACCCACCCCATCCATGTGGATCCTCTGCTGGCAAATTGGCCCTTCACACAACCTGCCTTCCCTTACCAAGCAACCTATTTAAGTCACATTTTAAAGTGTCCTTGAGACAGAGCAGCATTAATGGGCTCCACTGTCTGAAAAGTGCTCTCGCTCAGATACTCGCAAAGCTGAGCAAGAGAGGCACAAGGCTAAAAGATGCTCCCTCTCAAGCAAAACAGACTCGCACTTGGATTGCGCAGAAATTAAAGCAACAAAAGGTCTCTGAAGCCAACTGCACTATAACTGAGAAACAGGCTCGTCACTTTGCACATCCATCTGGCAAGGACATACTTTCCATTTCAGCAAGTGCAAGAATGGGTGGACAGCGAAGGAAATGTGAAAACAGTGAAGACACAAGAAGAATGAAAACCTGCGGGACAACACTGCTACCCTGTTATGAATACTGTACGTCTATTCATATGAAAATCCATACGGCTGCTACTGGTGCATGCACTCTTCTTACCCAGCATGAAATTAAAATTCCTCTTCAGTATCCTACTGCCAGCACTACAGAGCAACTTTAGAGGAAGCGAGCAGACAATTTATCCTTTGGCTTCCTCAGACGGGCTTATGCTGGGAATGAAAGCCAGTGGGGTGAGAGCGACCAGTTTATATTGCCCATGGTAAAAGGAATGCTGCTTCCCAAACGAACCCCAGGGATATGTGATGGGCCTAGAGTCTGCCTGCAGCTGCGGGTTTCCAGTGTGGTTTCACACGCATTAATTTCTCCTAGCCACCCCCCTTTCCTCCTTATCTTCCCAGAGCAAACTCAACATGCAGGCTCATTTCAAGGAGTGTTTCACCCAGAGTCCAGCCAAATGTCAGTGCATCAGCTGGAAATGCAAATGGAGATGAACATCCAAAAGAGAAGGCTTATAGATTGTGCAAAGGGCAAGAGAAGGCATATAAAAGGTGACAGAAAGAGGTAGCAAGGAACAAATCTCCTACCTCAGGCTGTTGATCATTTGCACGTGTGCTCAGGGAGCAGAGATAGATTCCCAAAGCCACACAAATCCCATTTATTTTCAGGGCTAAGTTGGCACATATGGCAAAACTCCTAAATCAGCATCCTGCCCTCACTCACAGCCCCTCCGCAGGGCTGGAAATGACAATGGTAGACATGAAGCAGCAGAGATCTGGGGCTGAACTGGGGAGACAACAAGGGGGTTTTGTGGTTTCCCCATTGCAAAGAGCCACGGAGTTGTCAAAACCAACTGCAGGTTATACAGAACGCGTTTCATTTTGTGTTTCTGAGCAAGTTAGGATGAGTGTGGCCCCTTGAGATCATCCGGGGACAAAGAGAGGGAAAGACAGTGGAGATGGGAACCTGATAGGCCCAAACCAGCCACAAAATTTCTCAGATACAAGCAAATTCCATCAGAACGTTTGCTCATTACGCATGCAAAGGATCCGCAAGCAACAGGAGAGAATCTATACTATGTGCCGTAACATGATACAGAATTAATCCCCCTAGGTTATAAAACTCCTCATAAATCGCAAACGGGATGATATCAGCTGTATTATATTTTATCAAGCTCTCTGTCAAAACAGCCCCTGCAGGGAGTCTTTTCGAAGATGCTATCACCAGCAAAGCCTTATCTGGGGAGGAAGATTTGAACTAACTAGCAGCAAACTACCAATATGTTCCATGCGAGACTGCTTGAGAGAAAACCCCTCGGAGCAGCATTAGTGGTGTCTAACATAGAGCTTAAGTAATGCCATCTTCTGGTGCTGCTCAGGTTCATCTGGAGCATAGATGCTATTCAGTTTTATGACCAGGGATGCTAATACAAGCTGGGCTTCAACATGTCTGAATCCCCTAGGGACTGCACAACACTCTACACAGCATCTGAGGAGAAGTTTGCCACCTCGTAGGTGATACGGGGCAATGAGAGTGTTACACGCTCTGACATGCAAACTCCAGTCCTCATTGCTCCATGGTGCTGTGCAAAGCAAGAGCTGGGCTCTTCAGGGCACCCCGGGATATGGAAGCTGGGGTCTCCCATCACTGCCATGGCTAATACTGTGGCTGAGTGCTTCCGCATCACTAAGCTCTGCACTTCGATCTGGCACTCTGGCGGCTTTGGAACCCACTGAACTGGAAGAAAAAGGGTCTGATTATCTCCTTCATCACCTCAGTGGTGACCCAGACCAGTGACCCCTTTTCTGTCACTCTCCATTTGCTCTGGATGTTTTACACAGGGAAGGGGCGAGGCTGTCATAATTGATCCGGGCTGCATCCATGGAGTCCATCTCCTACACGCCACGGAAGGCAGATGCTTTGTTTATTGCATGCTTTCAGCTCTGTCTCTTGCTTCGTGACCTTCATCGCTTGTGTTAGAGGAGCGATATGGGAGGCAATGCCAAGGTGGCAGCACCAGGGTCAGAGGAGCAGGGCCTGCAGGCAGCCCATGGCCAGTGCAGGCTTGACAGTTCTCATCCAGGAAAAACCTTCACTTCCACTGCAGTGAGCCCATACAACTCCATTGTGCTTTCACTATCCAGAACACTGTCATCCTCCAAAAACCCCTAAGTGCACCATTTTAAGCTACACAGCAACAGTGAAAAGCAGCCAGCTCAGAGAGAAGACGTGCCACATCTGGGTGGGAAAAGAAGAGCAGGGAGAGCACCTCCTGCTTCTACAGCAACCTGAAATACTTCAATGCCTACATAAGACTATCTCAGTGTCTCACTGTAGACAACCACATGCAGCCTTTTGTCTACAGACCTGTCTTGACCCAGTGACAGCAGCTCTGTCACTTGAATGTCCCTGAGTTAGGGACATTGACTATGCCTATCAATCAGCAGGCACTAACCTGCTCCAATGAGATGCTCAGGAGGATGCTCCCCATGATCCACAATGAGCTTCAATTATTTACGTCTCTGTGGCTTTTCAATTGCTTCATCAGCAGGGGATAACATGCCCTGTTCTGCAAAGGCACATTGATTACATGGGGAGAAGTGGGGGCAAAGGGGAGGTGAAAAGTGTCATAAGCTCAAAGTACTCCTGGAGTTTCACCGTTCCCCTGAGCAGCATCAGGAGGATCCATAGGATGACAGCAGCTGTGGTTGGCACCCATCCTGCATATCCTTCATAGGACAAAGCCTGTGCCACCCCTGGCACTGCTCAAAGGCAGGATAGATGGGGCTTGGAGCAACCTGCTCTAGTGGAAGGTGCCTCTGATCGTGGCAGGGGGTTGGGACTGGATGACCTTAAGGTCCCTTCCAAACCAAACCATTCTGTGATTTAAGTCAGTCATCTCTGCCACAAAGTCATCTTTAACATTGCTCCCAGGTACAAACAACCTGGGTTTGTATTACCTGAACACTGCAAACCAGCCTGAAACGACCTGCTGCTGTCATCTGACATGAACCCTGACTCAGCTTGCTGTGCAGCTTTCAGGTAAAGCTGTTCTCCACAGCATCCATAGGGCATCCATAATTGCCCAAAGTTCCTCGGTCCTGCGTGATGCGAGCAGAGGTTCGCCCGCCTTTCCATGCAGAGATGCAGTCACCTCTAGCTTTCCAGTGCATGAAAAGTGAAAAGAGCCATCTGGATTCCTGCAGGGAAGACAGCCGGGAAAGCTCCTGGAGAAGGCAGCACTCTGTGGGAATCTGCAGCAACATCCCTGCAGCAGCAGCCACAGTGCCAGAGGGATGCAGGGAGCAGCACAGCACCGTGGATGGTGATACAAAGCCTTTGCCCGTGAGGCCACTGTGGACTGGAAGATGCTGCTGCTCTGACAGGGTCAGAGCCAACCCATCTCTTAACAGCACGCGCATCCCCTTATCTTCTCTCCCTACCCAAGGCAACCTGCAGTGAACACTGCTTGGTACTTTTTTTTTCCCTTAATGGGACAAAACACAGCCTTTCCTTCCTACGTGAGCCTCGAGAAAACACAGAACTAACTTGAAGCACAAGGCTGACACGTCTTGAAACAATTACTGCCCATCTTGGGAGGGAGGGAGGGTTGGCAAGAGATTATTTTTAGAGATTAGGTCTGACTGACAAACGGATAAGCAGCAGCGCTTGGGTTTAATCTGAAACAGGTTTGGGATAGAATTAAATAAAGAGAACAACAAAAAAGCCTGCAGCCACCCACCAACAAGAGCTCCTCAGAGGCAGGAAAGCTGCAGCCAGCAATACTAATGTGATTCTCAGTTACCAGCCACCCTTTTCCTTCAAAGGAGACACATACATTGCTGCCCCCAGCATCAGCGTGGGAATGTGTCCTCCATCCCAAGGGCAAGGGGACAGACCCACGAGCACCCACCCTGAGCTCATGGGACACTGGCCACCAGCCCGGGCTGGAGTCTCGCACTGGGACCCAGCAGCTCAGCCCCATAGAATCATAGACTCAACCCGGTTGGAAAAGACCTTCAAGATCATTGAGTCCAACCTTTGCCTCAGCACTGCCAAGGCCACCACTAATCCACGGCACTGAGGGCCTCATCTACATGGCGTGTGAACCCTTGCAGGGATGGTGGCCTCAAGGCACCTTTCAAGCAGGAATACTGCGACTCTATGACATTGGGGGAAGGACAACTTCTGAACTGATCCATTCCATCCAAGTCACAATGGCTTTAATTACCATCAGGATTTGCAAATGGGGTTTTCCCTTCCCATCCCGGCTGCCAGGGCTGAGCAGTGGCAGCGGGAGGTGCTGGTCTGCTGGGAGAACCACAACCCAACACAATTTCATGAGCTCCAACACAAGCTAGGACCGAATGATGCCAATAAAAACACTAACAGATGAACAGGCGCACACCAGCTGCACGAGAAGCTTGGGGTGAAGGCGGGGGGAATTGAATTAATCCCTTCATTATCAACCTGACCCCTGGAAAAATCTGAAGGAATGGCTGTGAAGGTTCACAGCAGAGCACTAAAGCCACAAGATCAGCTAACACAGCATCTGCCAGCCCAGACGGGCTCAGCTCTAATCTCCACCACTCCAGCTGGGACCGTGGCTGCTCAAGGCAATCAGGAGCCAGGCAATCCCACCAGCAAGCTTGTGCCATGCAGTGCCAGGAGGGAGCACCACAGGAGGAAAAACACATGGAAAGGCAGAGCAGTGCAGCCCTGAGGCTGCATCTTCCATAGGAGGACTTTGGAAACTCCCTCCTCTACCTCCCCAGGTACAAAACAGCCCAAAGCCCTCCAGCAGCAAGGCACATGTACCCTTCCTATGGTCCTGGGGTGGCTTTTGCTTGCTCATTTCCTATCTCTTTAGGAAGCAATTCACTGTTTCCTCTTTCACTGCCCGAGTACCTGTGTTATTAACAAAGAACTGCCTGTACCAATGCATTATGCTGCACTACCAAGTTAACGCCATAGGCCTAGGCACAGATTCAAACACCAGGTGCTTCGGATAAGCAGAGAGGCAGACGTGGTCCATTGGGAAGGAGAAAAGAGGTGAGAAAGCGTCACTGGGGGATTCTCAGGAGGAAAGATTGTTATATCAAAGGTAACCCTAGCAAAATCCCCAAAACCTGTTTGTGTTACCCTGTCCCTGGTCTCAGAGCCACCTTTGCTGCTGTCCCCATGGCCAGCTCCCATAGACAGCCCTGCGAATACTCACAAGCGCTGAGCCCCTCATCCCTCACCACTGCAGCGCTGTGGAATGAGGCAGGGGAAGATCTGACCCATGGCCAAGCTCTGAACCTGCCCCAACTTCACCCCAGATCTGCCAAGCAACTGTCCTGCCCCATGCTGCTGCTAAGACGATGATGGCTCAGTACTAAATACTAAGAGCCGCAGCTGCCCGAGTTCATCCTTCAACTGCTTGTTTTAACAAAGATCTCAAGGTTTAAGCAAAACAAGAATCAGAACAACAAAAAACACCCCCAAACCCAAGATTTCCATCACTTTCCTGCACCGAGAGCAAGGAGCAGAGCAGGCTGCAGGCAGTGACAGGCATCATCTCTGCTCAGGGCAGCACCAGGCAATGCTCTGGGGCCAGATGCCACATGGCAGAATAAAACCAAGAGCACAGTGTGGAGGGATTTCTGCTCCTGCAACCCAATCCTCTGAGCTGAACTGGCTGCCAAGAGCCCTCCTGGCCCCGCTGCTGCAGAGCGGCTGCTGCCAAAGGATACTTTGGGAAAGTTTGGGAGGGGGAAAGAGAAAAGAAAAGGGCGGAAAATTCCCCTAAATCCTGAGATTCATATCTGAAATTGTGTTTTGAAGATGAAGAACCAAGGAGCTAAAGGCAGAGAGCAGTGGCCCCCAGCGCATCTCTGCACCCCCAAGCACCATGGTCCTGGATGTTACAGAAGAGGCATCACACCTTGGGGGGGGGGGGGGATTAACCCAGCAGGCTGCTGCATGCTATTCCCATTCCCAGCCCTGAGAGGCAGCTGAAAGCAGATTTATCTGCTGGATAATAAAGGCAAAAGATTCTCAAAAGGGAGAAGTTTCAAGCCAAATCGCCAGGCTTCTCCTCTTCTAATCCCTCTAAAACTGTCAGTAATGTATGGAGGGGATACAGGGGGAGGATGGGGCATCGTCCCCCAAAAAGCAAAAGAGCAGAAGCCTGTGCACCAGCCAAGCCCTGCAGAGGTGTCTCAGAGGCACAAAGAGAAGATTAAGGCTGAAAGGCCACAGCCAGGCAAGGAGTCTGCTGGAAAAGGATGGGAAGAGCACATTGGGAAATATTTTGGATGCCTGACAAGGAGACACAGGGACCATCTGGGCAAGGGGAGGAAGGGCAGGGTGCCAAGGGGAGGCATGGGAAGGAGCAGCCCAGCCAGAGGAAAGCAGGTCTTCCCAGCTGTGTGTGCAGGACTTGCTCCCACCCTCCTCTTCCTCACCTAAAGAAAGTGAACAGGTCGGAGCTCAGACACTGGCATGTTGGTTTGGTGGGGAGGACCTGGCTGCTTGCAGAGCCATTCTTCCACTCATGGGAGGTCTCTGATGGGAACTGCAGCATTACTTCCTTGCTTGGAGCAACCTGGTCTAGTGGAAGGTGTCCCTGCCTCTGGACACTTGGTACCGGATAAACTTTAAGGTCCCTTCAACCCTTCTATGATCTCTGCTCCTTTTGACAGCCCCTGATCTGCCTTCCAGCTTGCTCTAAAGGCACCTTTCAGGATGCAGCCACTATTAAAAGAGGGTAACATTAGCAAAGTGGCCTTATTCTAACATGGTTTTATTCCTCCATTACCCTTCCATCCTGGAAGGGTAAGCACCATACAGAGAGCATCCATTCTGCACTGATACACGTGACTTCCAGCTCTGCACGCGCAGCCCTTTGTCCCTCTTGGGGACAGCAAAGCTTCACCTCTCCTGAAACAGTCTGGGATGTGCTGGTAGGAAAGCTGCACAAGCCCATGGCTAAGGGGTACTCCTTGAGAACAGGGTCCAGCTGGTCCTTCACTCACCTACCCAAGGCCATTAGAGACAGCGGTGACAGCAGGTTTTTGGGCTATGGATGTGTGCTCACACTGGGAAGAGAACCAGGACCCAGTAGCTCATATTTCACAGGGCACTGAGCAGCCATTAGACATTAATGACTTTTGGCAACTCCTGACCTGGGTCAGATTCAAAGCAATGACCCTAAAGGGAGAGGTTTTGCTTTCCTCAGCAGCAGCCCCTGGGAGCCATCCTCCACTGTGCTTAGAAAGGAAAGGCAAGGCAGCGAGGTCCTCAGCTCAGCGCAGGGTAACCCTATCAACATGCACTGCAGATAGAGGCGGCTTTTTCCCCGGGAGGAATCAAAGCCTCATTGATATGTGAATTATGAATGAAACCTTAAGCTTTTAAACTTTTAACCTGTGCATTTCGAAGAAAGTCTTAATTTAGCCAGAGACGCGGCAGGAAAGAACAATGGTGCAGGGGAAGGAACTGGATTTTCTGGGCTTTTAAAATACACTCTTGTTTAAGATGAATATTTCATTTACCAAGCCATTCCCAGAGGGGAAGAGAAATCCCGATCCACACTGACCAAAGACGGGGACTGAAATCTGAGTTACAATGAAACTCGTGGATCAGACTCACACAGACATCGTTCCCTCCTTCAATTCCAGCTCTGGAACTTCCTCCTGAGCAGTGCCCTCGGCTGCTGCTTCTCGCTCCTCCTCTCACCCAAGTTTCCAGCCTTTGGAGATGAACAAAGCACTGGAGATCTCCCATTCCCTGATCCCAGGGTGATGCAGCACCCCAGGGTCTGCCTGTCCCCTTTCTCCCCCAGGAATGGGGCCACCACACCACTCCACACTCTGCTTCCCACCTTCAAGCATGTTTTAGGCTAAGCCTTGTGCTGCCCTGCTCCAGGCAGCAGCTGAGACAAGCTCAGGGACAGGCTTTATCCATCCCTGGCTGAAGGCATTGAAAAGCTGGGGCCGGCAGAGAGCCCTGGGGAAGGCAGGAAAGCAATAACAGCGATTCCGTGCGACAGAGGTCAGGGCACCTCACACCAGAGAAAATCAGGGAGGGTCAGTTCAGTGGAAGTAACACTCATTAGAAGAATAAACTCTATAATGAAGAGGGTTGGGGGTGCTTTGCTCGGGTCTGGTGAGGCACTGTCAAACCTCATAGCATCAATTCCAGCCCTTCCCAGCTCCCGCTGCACTGGAATCCACCCAAACGCTCGCCTTGCTGACCAGTGCTGAATGAGATTCTGTTTATTTTCCAGACAACGGCGGGCACATTGCTCCCATCAGCAGCAGAGCTGGCACAGAGCTGGGATGTGAGCAAAGCCAAGGAACAAAACAAGCCAGAGACTCAAGGCTTCTGCCCTACAAGAGAGCGTTCCCCAGGAGAAGGGCACAGGGAACTGCCTGGGTAGAAGGGCTGTGCAGAACCCAACCCCAAAGGACAGGGAGGACACAGGTGACACAGGAAGCCCAAGATGCCTCCAAACAACACAGCTGTATGCAGCATCATGTTCGCCCACCCACACATACTGGTTGACCTAGATAAATAAGGTGCATCTCTGTTTGAAGCCTTTCACACTACAGAGCTTCATTCACCCACAGCTTCCCTTACGTTTTGGGTGCTCAGGTCACCTGAAACACCAGTTCTGCTTGCCCAATGCCTGACAGTTACCTACTTCAGCACCACAAATGAAAGGCAGCTTCGAAAACGCAGGCCCAATCACCATATTCTGCAACTAAATAAGGCATTAGACCTGACAAGCCTGGTGGGTCTGAGGATCAGGACTTTAACAAATGAGCAAATTGTGCTGATGTGCTTCAAGAAGCTCCAATCCCCGGCTCCGAGCCCAGAGGCATTAGCAGGAGGGATATATATCTGTTTCAGCAGGCCAGGACAAAGCCTGCTACATCAATTTAAATCAGTAGTGGAGGTTTGAAGCAAAGCAGACAACGAGATGACACTGGTTTAAATCACCACATGAGGGTCCTCCAGAGCATGGAGGCCCAAGCCGTAAGGGAAGGACCTGATCCAGATGGGGATGGAGCAGCACTGAGCACAAACCCAAAGCTAAGGCAGGGCTGAGAGGAGGAGATGGGGTGGGCAAGCCTGGGGTCCATCTGTGGGATATGCACCCAAAGCCCCCAAGGCTTGCCCCCACATATCCTTCTGGGTGGCAGATGATGCTGAGAGGGAGGAATCAGGCACAACTGGGGCAGGAAAGACAGAGGGAAGGTAATGCCACCCTTGGGTCGGCAAGGATTAGACTCAGCCACATCACTGCTAAATGACCTTTGAAGGTCCCTTCCAATGCAAACTCCTCTCCGGTTCATGAGCCAGCAAAGCTCCTCATCGTCACAGGGAAGGCAAAAGGAATGCTAAAAAAAATACGAATCAATCAGGCACACATTATAAATGAAAGAGATGAAAGCCGAGAGTGAAACCAAACAGAGCCCCAGGTGGCTCCTGGCCTGGGGCTCCTCTGCTAAATTTAGTTCCTCTGTTCTTCCCTGAGCCGTGCGCTTGCATGACTGTACACTTTGAGAGCATTTACTTTACTGCAGCTCCCTAAAACGTCACACCTTTACTTCAACATCCCTACGCACCAGGATGGTCCAACCTGGGCATCAGCGTCAAAGGGGAAGGAAGGAAGAGTCATGTGGACCTATCCCAGCTGTGATGACCAGCGGGTCCGGGTCCCTAAGCTGGTCTGGAGTGGCTGAAGGGCTGGTCTCTAGCCATGCTGGTGCATGCACAGGTCAACATGACCACAGGAACAGTGGGTCTGTGCCAGGATGGATGGGCAAGAACCTGCAGCCCATCAGCACCTAACCCATCGCATCCCTCCGCAGGGTGCCTGCTTTGCAGCCACCACACATTTCTTCCACCAAGAGAAAAGGCAGCAGGCTCACAGAAGCATCCTATACAGCAGAATGTATTTAAATACCTAATGAAGGAATAAATCTGTGAGAGGGAGACATTTACTGCATACTTATTCACACAGAGCCTTTGTGCCGGCAAGGGCAGCGGGGGGGAAGCGGGGCTACGACTGCACCTGCGCCTCCGGCCGCTCTGCCAGGGTAATGAATATGGCAGGATCCTATTAAATGAGACTCTACCTGTCAGGGAGGATATTGAGCATTCCCAGCCTCCACATCCATTCCTGAGAACTCGTCTCTGCTATGACAAGATGCAGCACCTTATCGACAGGGCCTTCCCAGGGGTCTCGGAGAACAAACAACGTGCTTGGGAGGGGACAGAGACTGATGGGGCCACTTTGCAGCACCAGTTTGCCACTGAACAAGAGCAGGGCTCTCTGACTTTAATCCCCCCCGGGCAATATGTCAGAGGGTAGAAGCCATGAGCTCACAGTTCATCCCATAAGACACACAGGGCTGAAGGCCAAGGGATGTGCTGAAGTAGAACCCCAGTCCAAAGGGTGTGGGTGAAGGTCCCAGGAAGACAACCAAGTCCTGTTTGTGCCCTCAGGCTCTGGAAAAGTGCTCCCTTGAGCCTGGGTCTTCTGCTATTTTACTACAGGTGACAAAGCACAGTTTGGTTTTGTTGTTATAAAAAGGTGAGAACAACCAACTGCATCAGAGCAGGGAAGGAGCAGGAGCAAGCTCAGATGGGATACTGGTACCTATTGTGCTTGGGTTTCATGCAGAAACACCACAGCCATCCAGGCTGAGCCATACCCCACATCCCCAGCACCTGCTGCCTGAGAATCCACAAAACAGGAGCTGCCATGAACTCCCACATTTAAATCCAGATGCCATGAGCATCACGCACAGCTCTCCCTGCCTCGTGCCATTGAGCCGTCACCCCACACCATCAGCAGCACATGAGGGAGGAGAGGAGGGTTTGGCACTTCCCTGCAGGGCAGGAAGGTGAAGCATAAAGTGGTGCTGATGAAGCACAAAAGCACAGCCGTTCATAGTGTTTTACACTGCAGAGAACTCACTGCAGTAGCAAGTATTCCAGGCAGACGCTGTGTGATGGAGCAGTAGCACCCAGTCTGGACCAGCATCCCCCAGCATCCATACACCTCCAGCCATCACTCAGCTGGTTTTCCCTCCCGTCTTGCCCTTTGCTTGCCCTCCTGCCTGCCCTCCCTCCCCCACGATACAAAAGGTCAGGTCTGAAATTCAGGGGTGAGGAGGAAGAAATGTAGTGGGGTCAGGGGTGAGAGAAGCAGAGGGCTGAGGAATGTTACCTCTCCAACCATTGGCTTCCAGGAATCAGGCACCACAGAGCTCCTGCCAGGCACAGATGGGCTTGGATGCATTGGGACAGTGTGGTGGGCACAGAGGAGAGTGCTCCCCTCCCACAGCAGATGCACACAGCACTGCCCCTGCTCTCCTGAGGGCTTCTCTCCTCTTTTGGGTTATCTCAAGCTTATCAAGGCACCAGCAAAACCAAACCTGACTGTTACCCCCCCAAAGCAAAGCTACAGCAGAAAGAGAGTGAAAGGAAATTAAAGATTTGCCCAACACATCTGCAGTTCCCATCTTCCATCTGCAGAGCTGAGCAAGGCACTGGGGAAAGCAAAGGTCCTCCAGGTCCCCCTCCAGGTGCCTGCTAAGGGTTGCAAGCTGGGTCTGGGGTGAATAAATCAGCCCACATTGCTTATGTCATCACTTATGCCCTAAACATTAGCTTTCAGGTTTTTCTTTAGCCTACATTATCACATATACTCAGTAAGTGCCAGACATCCCCATTAGCTCTCCTTTTCCACACTGCTTCCCCTGCTCCCTGAAGCTCTACAGCCAGAGCCAGTCACTCTGGGAAACCCTGAGAGGATTTCTTCCTGCTCAGGGACTTCACATTGGCCTCTTTCAGCTGAAAGGGTACAAACCACTCCTATGCAGAGGAAGAAACGAATGCACTGAGCATCCCACCCAGCTCACAAGACAGCGGAGAGCAAGGGATGAGGCACTGTCACATCTCTCCCGGAGCATCCTTGGAGATGAGCCATCACCATGTGTGTGTCCCCGAGCCAGATGCAATCATGCCCAGGAGAAAGGGCAGCCCCATTCCCAGGGAAGGTAGAGATCTCCGGCTGAGGAAGCGCAGCTGCAATTGGGGAATGTGCTGTGAGAGCAAAAAACTGCTGTTTCCATGTAAATGCCCCTGATAATAAAGGAGTGAAGGAAGAAAGCAACACAGACAAACAAGAACCAGGACGTTTGTGCGAGAGAAGCAGAAATGATTCTAAAAAGAGAACTTTATCTACGTTTTCCAGAAAGCACTGGCTGGTCTGTAATGCTCCTCGAGGAATAACGCATTGATCCAGTGACCCCAGGCTGCTGGTGCCTCTGATCCTGGGGTTCTGAACATCCCAACCTCACTGCAGCACACTTGAAAACCAGGTTCGTTCCTCAAGCAAATACCGAGCCCCTCTCCTTGCACCCCATCGCTGGCATTTCGCGCTGTTTGCCCTGGATCTGCACACAGCTCCTGCAGCCCTTGCTGCTGCATTTCCATGGCAATCCCAGCTCCAAAGCTGCTGGGACCAACTTAACCCCAGTCAAACCCCACCAGTGGCAACAGCGCTTCCCCGTACGCAGAGGGTTTGGTAATGGGAGCTGAGAGAGCAATCACTTTGCTTTTAGTGATGAGGTGGACACCCTCCTCTCTGTGCTGTACTCATTAAAGCCTCACTATTTCTCACAGTGTCAATGCTTTACTCTTGCAGGGAGGGTTAAATCCAATCCAAGCTGCTGAAATGAAGTCCAAAGTTAAGTCTTTGGCACTTACAGCTGGTGCATCCCTAGGCAGCTCCTAAACAGCTCCCTGGGGCAAGCCAAGGAGCTCAGGACCTTCATCCCTTCCCCAGCCAGCAGCATCCCACACACTGAGTTTAACAATCAGCAAGGAAATGGGAGACAACATGTGGCTTACGCAAAGTAATTTTCAGATGGACCCCCTGAAAAGTCACAAAGGAACACTGTCCCCTTTCCTGGTGGGAAAACAGGAGGCATAAAGCAGCCCACAGTCTTTCAGACCTCAGTCTCTCTTCCACTACACCTGTCCCTCAACCTGCCTCACTCCCACATTATTCCAATTACTTGTTTCCCAAGAAAAAGCCCAAGTTCCCCGTGTGAAAAGCTCGGCACAAAGAAAGCATGAAAAGAAAACCAGAGAGAGTCCCCCTGCTGCCCTTCTGCTCCAAGGCTCTGCGGAATAATTTAGCCCAAATAGACTCAAGAGGTGGGATTGGTCTGAGAGCCAAAAGAAAGAAGGTGGGAGGAGGGGACACTGGGTTTATTCCAACTCTGCCATTCACTCAGTTAAGCACCAGGAGAGCCCCTTCACTTCTGCATGCTCACTTGCATTCATGGTACAGTCTCCCGGGGTGGGAGGCTTTAAGAGCATCAGGCAAAAAGCATCAAAGAAAGGGGGAACTGAAAGCAGGCAAAAGGATGATCTGGTTTTCCACTAATAAGCCACTGGCTGCAGGATGAGTAGGAAAAGCAAACATTGCATTAGTCAGCCAAATGTTAGCTCAGAGCTGTGAGGTTGCAGGCTGGGAACGCTCCCAGCCGCTGGGGAAGGTAAGAGCTCCCCGCTGGAGGCAGAGCTGTGTTTATTTGGAAGACCTTGTTTTCCCTCGGTGCCTCTTCCTCACCCTTTTTTCTGTGCTTTGAGCAGCCCAAGGGACCCGCTCTTGTTCTTTCCATCTAAGGGGGATCTTGAGATTGGCATCCTCTCCAAGCAGCAAATGCAAATCGCTCTCCAAGTTAGTGGCAATGACCAAACTTAACAGGCCCCAATGCTTTTAATGAGCTGATGAGGGGGAGGAAGAGACCGAGGGAAGACAAACAATTACCACCTACAGTCACAGCAGTTCTTTGTGCTGCCTGACTCGCAGGCTTTAGAGGATGCTCAGGCTGGCTCTCGTAAGGCCTGCAGGCAGGTTTATGAGATTAAAGCCCAGCATACAATAAATAATTTAGCAGCTTACCACAAAAAAAACCCGTGCTGTATAAAAGCCAGGCTGTATGATGTATACATTCATTTTAAATGCACATCACTTTCATCTACATGTATATCTTTGATGCAAAGACATGTAACCGGGTGAGAAGGAACAACCAGGAAAGGTGGCAGGGTCCCCAGCTGAGAAGCAGGCAGGGAATGATAGGACAAATGATGCTGAAGCCACTCACTAATTACCCCAGGCCTGCTCATGCTGCTGCCTGCGCTCTCCTGTTCGCATCCATGTCAAAGGAATATTAAACCCTAACTCGGCCAATTATTTCTCTGCCATCCTCTCCTGGTTCTGGTATTGACTGGTGGTGGTTGGTGGCACTTGCCTCAGCCCAGTGCTGGCCAGGAGCAACATGCAAACACCATGGACTTGATGGCTTTTGGCCCTGCACTGGGCAGCTTCAGCCCCACCAGCCATCACCCCTTTTGGTGGGCTTGCATGGCATGTACAGAGCAGCAGCAGTTCAAGGCTGGCAGCAAACCCTAGAGCATGGCACTGGGAAAAAGGTTGTCACTTTATAGACAGGGAATGAATGCACAGGAAACCTGCCTGGGAGGGAGAACTGTCTGACAGATGGGAATCCCTGCCACCTCACCTTGGTGTCAGGCCAGACCTTTGTGACCCTAATATAGATCCCTTTCAGCATCCTCAGGGCTCACCCATCCCCGGGTGGAACGTGGCCATATACAGGGATATAAATCATAATGTGCAAATTCAAGCTATAGAGCAGAAAAATGAAAGCTTGAGTAACATACTCAATGTCAGCTCAACAGAACTAGTGGCTAACATGAGAAGAACAGAAGCTTACCGTATCAACACGTTGATGTGGTTCCTTCCTTCCCCAATTAGCATCATCTGAGATTTCTTTGAGACAAATCTAATGAATGACCATAATCTTCCAAGCGGTACTTAAGATGAAAGTGGGGAAAAAGCCTCCAAAACCACAACCTAACCACAGGGAAAGACTGAATCAATGAGACCCTTGGCCAGTGTGCATGCAGGTCAGGAGTTGCTACTATTGCGGTAATAAGCAGCAGTCACATTCAGACTTAGTGTTCTGCTGTTGTTTTTATGCAAGTCACAGCCAGAAAAGCCTATGGCCCTATCACAAACAGCAGGAACATCTCCAGTGCAAAATCCATCTGGGTGCTGAGCTCTGACTATGGGCAGGGGTTTATCTCCCTCATTATTGCTCAGGCTGGGCTGACTGCAAAGAGCTCCCTGAAGGCATGAGAAACGTGGGCATCTGCCTGCCCATGCATCTCGGCAGTAATGGAAAGAGTGTAATAAAAGCAGGGGGAGGTGGGAAGACCATGCATCATAACAGGCATAATGGACTAATGCTAATATAGAGACTGGCCGCATCCAATCCATGCCTGTCTGGCACATCCATAAATATAGGGCAGACGCTCAAGAGACGGATTTGCCTTCACAAACCAAGCAGTATTTTACAGCCCTGCTAACGCTGTCATTGCCCTGGCCAGCAGCAAAAAGCAATCGTAACAACAATGGGTAGTAAACTCGATTGTGGGACTGAGGAAATCTTAAAGCCAGCATCAGTTAGACGTGTAAGGGAAAGCCTAACAGCAAGTCCCATTGCAAACCACTGCTCATGAACGGCATTTCATCCCCTCACTGTCCCCAGACCCCTCCTTTTGCAGCTCAGGGGCTGCCCAGCTTGTGGGACTCTTCCTGCAGATTCCCCCATCTCCCCCAGCACATTCATGTTTTCCATGTTCTGTTTTTCTTTGGCCTCAAGGAGGCATTTCTAGAAGCAGCACAGCAAGGTCTTCTCACAGTATTCCCTGCCACCCGGGGATTTAAGGTCTTGCAAATGGACCAAAACCCCCGTTAGTTTGACCTCGGAGAGTTTTAAAAGCCCTCAGAACAATATATATATAGTAAAGCAAGCATGAACTTTTTGACTCCTGAACAGAAAGGCCGTGGTCCAACACTGCCCTATCCCCAACAGCATCCACAGCAGAGCAACCTCTTCACATTTAAACTCAGAGGAAAGCAGGGACAGTCTGGAAGACCAACGTGAACTCACAGAACAGGCTGGTGTTTCCTGGTGATCTTCACCAAGATTACTTCAAGGAGAAACGTGTTCCTGAACCAGATGAAAATGTTGCTCTGCTTCTAGCGTGAAATGGAGGAGGAAGAACTTCTGCTTCACTTCATGCTCATAAAGGAGATAAAATCTCTTCTTCTGTAAAGTGTGGGGCTTAATTATCTTCTAAATATGTTAAAGAAAAAAACCTTATATGTACAAGAGGGAAAAAGAGCCTTTTCAGGAACCGTTTCCCAAGAGCTACATGGGCTGATGCACCTTAAAAGTCCCTTTACCCTCATGAGTGCTGCTCCCAGCTTTATTCCTGCCTCTATAAAAACCCAAGAGCACTGGGAAAGGTGAGACGTGAAATGCATTTCCTATTTAAGGCTGTGTGCACCTAACAGGAGGCATCAGGAGAGACTTCATGTCAAACCTCCCAAGACTCTGTCAGTGCTAAGAGTGATGCAGGAGCAGGAGACAGATGCCACAAGGAAAGCCTGGCAGCACATGAAGCCACAGGGACTGTAGGGACAGGACAAGGGGTAACGGTTTTAAAGTAAAAGAGGTTAGATTCAGATTAGATATTAGGAAGCTAATGTCCCCTGTGAGGATGGTGAGGCGCTGGCACAGGGTGCCCACAAAGGTGGTAGACATTCTACGCCTGCAAACACTCAAGGTCAGGTTGGATGCAGCTTTGAGCAACCCAGTGTAGTTAAAGATGTCTCTGCTCATTGCAGGGGTTGGACTAGATGTCCTTCAAAGGACCCTTCCGGCCCAAACCATTCTCTCATCTCTGGAGCTGGCTGGTTTCGATGCCTAAGGCTGTCCAGCCACTTGCAGCCTTTGATGGCTCCACTTCAGTTAGAAAAGGGCAAAATAGAACTGTTGCACTCAAACACTTCAAGCTGAGTTTTCAAGGTGCCTGAACCTGAGCAGGAACCAGAGCCACTGCCATCTCATAAGCCAAGAAACAGATTAAAGCAGACTCTGAGCCCACCTGCCTTGATTCCCATGCACAGCCTTTCCTGAACACCTGCCCCTCAGCTCTCCAGCAGCTATCACCAGACATGCCAACTCTTCTTTTATCTTATTTCACTTGCTCTGCCAGGCAACAGATAACAGAACTGGAGAAGTAATGGTGGGAGGAGGCCAATTTTCCCTGCCTTTAATAGGTGGCAGGGGTATTCAAGAACTGCTTAAAATCAGAGCCTAGGACTTGGCAGCTCCCTTGGCTTCAGTCACTTTTCATATTCCCTTTCAAATTCCAGTTAATAAGATTCCAACAAATGTAAGGGACAGTTTAGGGACACACTTCTGGGGTCATAGTTTGACAGCACCTTTTTACACAGATAGAAGCAAAGGAGAATTACTGTCTGAGGCTGCAAACCCCTTCTTTAGGGAGAAAAAGCATCCCAACTCTTCAACCACACCAGAACAGATCACCAGCAGCACAGTACCAAATAAATACCTCCTTATTTCACATCGTAGGGCAAGAAACAGCGACTTGTTTCTCAGGCCTTTTAATTGAACAGCTTCTTTAGTCGAAGGAGACTCATCTGCCATCTCACACCTCTGCTGGGACACAGAGGTCTGTGCTCCGAGGTGATGGCTTGACCATCATATCAGCAAAGCACCTGACCTTACAACCTATAGCTAAAAGTAGGCATCTCCTTTGCAATGTGCCTGCGAATGGTTCATTTTCATCTGTTCAATAACAGCCTGATGGCTTTTTGGCTTCTCCACACACTGATGCAACTGAGATTCTCCTGAAGTGTTACGGAATGTGCGTGGGGGTGATAATTAAGGATAAATTAAAAGGGTGAGATAACCATTCCCAGAATGAAGTCAGATAAGGACAGGTTCAGACACAGATATCATTGTGAAAGACCTATTTTATTCCCACTAATGGAAGAAATGAAATCAGCCAAGCTGAATAAAAACTACCACATACCAAGATGGAAGAACACACTTCAAGTTTGCCTTTGCCCTGAGTGCGTCATCCCATCAGTTATCACTGTCCCTGGAAAAAGCAGCAGTTGCTTTCGCTGAAAGCAAGGTCAGACATTACACACCACCCACTCCAGAACTCAACAGGTAAACATGCCTTTCCACTCATGAAACCTAGCTACAGCACTTCATGCTCTTCTGCAGCACTTCTCCACACAGACCCAAGCAGCTCTCCATGGGTGACCTTGCTTGCCAGAATTGATTCAAACCACGTACAGAGAAGCTGCCATTGGGACAGGGTGTTACAGGAGTTCAGAACAATGTCTGATACTCATTTATCGGAAGGATCCAGTCCGAATGGAGATGCACTGCTATCCTTCACCTCAGGGCATCTGAAATAACCAAACCTGGGTTCTTGCTTGTAGCACCAAAACTTACACTGAAGACAAACAATGCAGAGCATCCTCCTTTGGAGGAGCAGCCCCTGGATGCAGAGTCCACCACACTGGAGCAGGTAGTTCCAAGCCCCTGTGTCCAACCTGGCCTTGAACACTGCCAAAGATGTGGCAGCCACAGCTTCTCTGGGCACCCTGTACCAGCGCCTCAGCACCCTCACAAGGAAGAGCTCATCTCAGTCTTCCCTCTGGCAGGTTAAAGCCATTCCCTTTGTCCTGTCCCTACAGGCCGTGGTACAGAACCCCTCTCCATACCAAAGCCCTACTGCCATTGGAACAACTCAGCTCTGGGTTAAACCCAACAACAACATCACCATTACTGCTTTTCCCTGGGAGACATCCAGAAGCGTACCCAGCTCATGTGAACACAGGCAAGACCATTGGCTCCCACGGCAGGAACTGCATTTTTCCTACAGTGGCCATGAACAGTATGGTGGTAGAATAACGCATAGACGATGCACTGTCAGACATAGAAGGGACATTTATTTATTCTTGATCACAAACAGTGTCCTCCATTGACAAGCTGAATGAAGGGCACTTCACTGATTTATTAGATCTAATAAGAAGCAGACCTCTTGGGATGAAATACAAGATTGATTTTTAGTGGTGAGCCATGCTGCTATCCCAGCCACTGTGCTCAGTGATGAGATGAAACCAGGCATGCACAGGGACAGAGAGACTGAAACAGCATTGGCTTGGGGAAATAAATGGGAAGATTTGCCCAAGGAAAGGAAGGAGAAATGGAAACCAGGCTCGCAACAGCAGCCCCTCCAATTGAGGGTTACTCTTTTCTTCCTGCAATCTATCTCTCTCCCACTTACGTCTATATATCTTAAGAGCAGCAAAAGTTCAAGGGCAACTCCAATATGGATCTTGGGAAACCTCCAAGTCAGCCCCTGCCCATGCATCCGCCTTTCAGAGAAGCTCCTCTAAATATAGCAAGTGTATTTTTCACATCAGTCTCAGCATCTACCAGGCAAGCCACATTAGCTGAGTTCCGTGGATGCTGTTTTCCATCAGGAAAAAGACAACTAGCACAGCAGTACTTCGCTTGAGGCCCTATTAATAGCAGTCCTAATTATATGGCTGCAAATTTAATTCATAGCAATGATTAGTGTCAAAATCAAAGGCATCACGCATCAATATTGATGGAATTGTATGAAGCCCATAAACAGAACAAGCAAGCCGACACATCCCCCCCCCCAGCAGTTAGTTGCTGTTAACTGTTGCATAAATGTCCCTTCTAATTTCGCTCAATGCAAATTGGTTTATTGCAGGAATCCACAGTCCTGAATGATTACAACTCTAACATAATCCCCCTTTCCCTTTCTCCCCCAGCCATGAAGCTGAGGTGCTCTGGAAGGAGAGCTGGACCACTCAGGTTCCCCATAGGAAAGATGCCAAGTTCATTGTCAACTAGCTTATCTGCTCTTATTGACTTATCAGCAGCTCTGGATCAACACCCCTCCAGCACACTGAACTCACAGCCAGGCTGCGTGGACTCCATAGATGACCTGCCTGGGCTGCCCACATCACCCCGTGGGGCTCTCAAAACTGCAAAGGAAGTGGTGAGCTCAGCATGGGAAAGCTGCCAGTCCTGCTACAGGGCACTACACTGCTTCCAGGCAAACACAGAACTTACTCCTTTACACGTGAGCCAGTGCTGGCTGCTGGAGGGGGCAGAAAGGGACTTCAAATGGACACAGGAAACAGGAATCCCAGATTGGTTTCAGTTGGAAGGGACCTCAAAGCTCCTCCAGCTCCAACCCCTGCCACGCGCAGGGACACCTTCCACTGGAGCAGCTTGTTCCAAGCCCCTGTGTCCAGCCTGGCCTTGAACACTGCAGGGATGGGGCAGTGTAAGGGGTAGAGCTGAACAACTCTACTGAAAGGGATGTCTGGGCAGGCAGAGGACTGGGGACATGCAGCACTCAGCTCCTTGAGAGGAGAGAGGCTCAAGCAGCAGCAGGAGCGTGCAGGAGGCAGTCAGGTGAAGAGCTAATGGGAAGGAGGACGTCAGTGAGTAACAGAGCTTTAGCAATGAATTCTCACTGGGGAAGCACTGACAAATCTGGAAGGTTTCAGAGCTGGCTCCTTGACTCTTCTCCTCCAGCTACACAAAAGCATCTTCCTGAAACCCCAGCCTGAGCCACCAGCTTGCTTCCAAAGCAAATCAACAGCTGTGGGAGAGGGAAGAGGTGCGAGGGCGCTTTCAGACATTAATTGTGCAGATAGACAAACAAGGTGGTGAGCTGCAGGAGATAAGGAACCTATCTGTAAATCTCTGGCACTCAGAGGTATTTTTACCATCCTCCCTTCACATATGGGGAAAGATGTGGAAACATTTACAGTCCTGAGTACTCCTGACTTTAAGACATATTTGGTCTTGGAACATACACCAGAACTGGAGAAAATCTGTTAACTTCCCACTGGATCTGCAGAGAGAGTCCCAAGTGCTCCATAGTTCAACGCAAAGCTGCTTCCTGCGGCCTCTCTTAGGCCACGTAATAGATAATCCCATGCATCGAATAAGGAAAGGTTTATTAAAGGCAAGGACAGGACCACAGAACATCATTGTCCTCAGTCCCACGGCACTCCAGGATGGCACTCCAGCTAACAATAACACAAGGCATGGGCCCCATCAGCTGCAGACAACTCTGAGTTTTGCCGACACCAAGAAAGGCTGCATTCATCACCTGGGATGAATCTGCTGAGAGATGAACCAGTTCTCTTAGTGCCTGGTTACCCCTGTCCCAAATAGGTAAAGGATCCCAACAGCCCTAACTATGGACAGTGAGGTGGATGGGCATGAATAGATCAACGCTGCATCAAAAAGGTAGGTGCTTCATGCAGAAGAGCACAATTAAACCTTCCTGCTGTAACTCTACATAATTCATGGCACAAGTCAGTAAATACCTGGTGCGCAGGTACAGGCTGTTTGTTTTAACTGCCTCTAAATGAGGTACCTACTCAACCCCCCCCCCCAAAACACTGCAAACACAAGCACTAGGCTGCAAGTCTGCCTTGAAGCTGGCTTGAATATGCATTGGCAATATGCTAAGGATGCCTCTTCCATCCACTTAGCTCGAAACACCCCCAGTGCTCCCATGTGTGACAGCAGGGAACACAAGCAGGGAGGAGAGAGGGGCTCTGCTTTATGAGCCTGCTCTCCCCCATGTTTGAAATTGTCCCACTGACACAGAGAGGCACCAGGAGGGGACCTCATCTACTACTGCTCAGCACTTGTAAAGGGATGGATGAATACTAATGAACTGATGTAATTAAAATGATGCAGACATTCAAGTGTAGTATCTGCCTGCCCTTGTATCTTCCTGGATAGATGAGGAAGAAATTCCCTGCTGCTTAAGGACACAAAAAATTAACAGCCTGCTGTTGATTACATGTGTTAACTCTTTCCTTAGTACAAAGCAGCAGGGTCTGCATTTGGCAGGTTCACTTAATGGTGTCGTTTCTATTTCAGGGTAATTGGAAGGATCTCAGCAGCACCTCTAAGACTGGATTAGCTGGAGCTGAATTCTGCACCCACTGCTGAGATGCAGCTCCCACAAAACAGCCTTACACACCTCTGCTTGCACTCCCCAATGCCATCCCACCCTCACTGTAAACATGGAACTCCTGACAGAGGACTGGTGAGGAGCACACAAGAGATGTATGACTGAGCCTGAGCAGCCTTTGCGCTGCACATACTGCAGAGCTGCTCAGAGGACTCCAAGGAGGCGATCCCAGCTGGATTTCAGTATCCTAAGACTCCCCAGTTCCCCCCCATCCCCTGTGCTGGGGGAGGAAACCAGCAGGAGCATCTCTTTGCCCTGGGCAACTAACCCCAGCTTTGTGATGCAGAGGGTGAGGAATGTTATCTTCCAAGACTGATCAATCATCCAACTGTCAAAGGAAGAGTAGGAGGTAAGAGGCAGAGAGAAGCAGTAGGACTTTGCCCTGAGGCTTGGTTTCCAAAAGCAGCCAAGTTAACTCCTTCCTATCTCTCCATGGCCAAACACCCTGCCACCACCATGGTCTTCTACACAAGGACTGCTGGGAAACAACTCAGAACAGCTGTAACATTTTCATCAGTGTGTCAAAAAGAAGGAAAGATCCGAGACCTTGGACACAGCTTGCTGACGTTCACGCATACTCAGAAATTGCAAACCAGCTCCTCACTTCAATCACAGTGGCCCATTATTGCCTTGATCACCTCTGCAACAGCCCTGCAGACACACACCACAGGTCACTGAACTTTGCTTCGCTAACACAAGGCTCTCTGTGACCCAAGCCCTGTGGTTTTTGCTCCTGACTGGCTCCCAGTTTCACACTGGGAATCATCTGTAGGCCACAGCAGCAGCTATACACATCAGTCTCCCAAGAAAGATGAAAACTGGACCCTGGTCCTCTGAAGTCATGGAAATAAGCTTACCTTCTTCAACTTGCCAGTCTTAGTGCCCACAAACACCACGCTGTAGCCGTTGTAGACATAGGAAGCAACAGAAGTCATCCGGTCCCGGCTGGAGGTGAAGAGTGTGACTCCATCCACGGGTATGGAGCCTCCCAGGGGCTGGTTGATGTCGAGCCCACAGAAGTTGTCATCGATGGGGACTGGCTGGAAAGATGAGGTTTGGGAGAGCCATGAGTGAAACACAGAGCACAGGGCAGCCCCACACATGCAGAGGGGAGCTAGTGGTGCTGACAGCAAGGTGGGAGCCACCAACATGCCACCCTCTGCCCAGGGACCCTGCCAGCTTCAGCTAACTTCCTCAATAGCCAAGGCCAAGACAACGCAGCTGCTCCAAAACACATCTGGACAGGACTGTGGAGGAGCCCTAAGTCCCACAGACACTTCCACTCTCCTCAGCTCCAGGACAGAGATAAACCTTCCCCATGGCTGTGGGAAGTGCAGATAACCATCCAGGGAATGGGCTCCAGCAACCACCCAAGTACTATGTGGGAAGATGCACTCCTGCTCCTTCCACCACCTCGCTGTGCACTCCCTTACAAACCACCTCTCTGTGCCTCAGTTTCCCTTCATCCACAGGGAATATGGACGTTGGCTTCTCCCTGGAACATCACTTGTTACAAGCGAGGGAGAAGTCATTCTGCTGACAGCTAAGTACTATCAAACCACATCAGCTGAGATTGCTCCAGTGAATTCCTCCATGGCAGAGGCAGCAGGGTGGTGACAAGGGTGGCTGCTCGCCATCACGCTGACTGCAGCCCACTTATTTTCCACAAGGGACATTAACCACCAAAGGCTCAGGCACATCGAGCTGTAACTGATGGGATGACTCTCCCCGGTGCAAGCCAGCACTCAAGATAATCTTCACCTTCCTTCTTTCATTTCATTTAACCCATGTTTATCTCTCCTCAGCAGCCAAGCTTACTGCGTTGGGCAAAAGAAGGCCCCAGGGATTCCCAAGTCATCCCAGGAATGATCTATAAGTGAATAAAGATTAAAGAAGTCAGCTGAATAGAAACAGAAAAGATTTCACTGCCATTTGTATTTACCTTGCTAGGTTGATGATGCCACCCACCTGCGCAGGGACAGGCAAGAGCTTTCCTCTTGCTTGCAGAGTGCTGGGAACAGCAAACACTTCCAGCAAGCTGCACACCTGTATCCATCTGCCTTACTGCTACCTCTTCTTTTCACTGTCATCAATAACTCTCTGATAAGAACATGGACTGTGTCTGCTCTATGTCAAGGGAAACTGAGGCATAGAATCATAGAATGGGTTGGGTTGGGAGGGGCCTTAAAGCCCATCCATTTCCAAAGCCGTTTCACTACACCAGACTGCTCACAGGGAAGAGCTTCTTCCTAAGCTCTCATCTCAATCTGCCCTCTGTTAGTTTAAAGCCATTTCCCCTTGTCCTGTCCCTACATGCGATCCTAATTCTGCAAGCTCATGTTCCATAGAGCACTGATACCAGCTCTCAAAGGCTACCAGAGCCAACAGCCAGAGCACCCTTACCGCTTTAGTGCACTGGACATCCTTCCCCAGCAGCCAGTTGAGCTCCAGGTTGCCTTCCCCTTGGTAGCAGGACTGGAGGCGGTCCTTGATCTGAGCGTTGATGGTGCGGATGGGGAAGACGCAGAGCGCAGAGTCATCGGGTGGCTGGTGGTACTGCTTCTGGCCCTTGGAGAAAATGGCAAAGAGGACATCCTCCTGCGCCGTGATGTTGAGGGACCTGGCCAGCACATCCCCTGGCTTGGAGAGGTACGCTGCTTGCAGGAGGCGGTACTCCATGTCTCCTTTGGTGCAGCCAAAGGGCAGAGAGACATAGGAGTGGAATTTGGGGTCATCTTTGCAGAGACGGACAACGCGAGATGTGTAAAAGAGGTCGCTGGCAGAGTTGATGGAGACACCCTCTGGGGTTTCGGGTTGGACAGTCAGAAAATAGACAAAGTTGCCACTGGCAAAGCCATAGATGTAGAAGATGTCAAAGTGCGAAACAAGGGCCAAGGTATCTGAGGGGATTTTGATGAGGGATGAGACAAAGTCACTGTGGAGCTCATAATCCAACATTGCCGATGACTCCGGGTCCCGGGGAAGCTTGCGGCTGGAGAGGGTGGGGAAATAATCCTGCTTCCCATCTACCGCCGTGCCAATGAAGAGCTTCCCATCTTCACCCTCCGAGCGCACAATCACACCATACATGGTGCCTGTCTTGTTGACGCTGGACAGATAGTGCTCCTTTTTGTGTGAGGGCTCTACCAAGATGAAGAGGTCATCCAGGCGCAGCAGCTTGCAGACCCCCTGGTAGAGGCTGCCACAGGCCAGCAGCCGGTTCTCAGAGTAGTCAATGATCAGTAGCTTGTTGACGTTGTTGGTGAGGGTGAGGATCTCGCTGCATGGCTGGACGATGAGGGGTGGGTAGCAGGATTTATTGTCCTCCTCAGGACCAGTTTTATGAGCTACTAAAATGGTCAGGTTACCGGAAAGCTTGTAAACCCTGTTGATAGCTCCAACGTAGACTGCTCCAGTGCCCTGGTGGACTGTTAGGTGGTTGAACGTCCAGTCCCGGTTCTCAGAGTGGAAAGTGCTGAACAAGGCATTGCTGGATACGTTTTGGGAGAGAGATGCCAGGAGGAGACAGAACAAAGCCACCGACCATCCATCAGAATCCAGTACCCGAGGCCAGTTCTTCCTCTGATCCATCCTGGGAAAGGCAGACTTTGTGTTCCCTGCGTGTGCCCTGTGTCCCAGCAATGTCCCTCACATGGTTCTGAGGAAAGAAACAGAGAGCAGAGGATTAGACCCAGTGTGCCCTGCAGATAAACCTCAAAGGAGACTTTCTAATTACACAGTCCTTGAGCTGAAGTGAGGACGTCTCTGAGCCCAGCAAAAAATTAAGCAGGCCTCCTAACTTACTGCTAAACAGTTCAGGCTTGATGCTTTGCCACTTGGTTCAGCCTCCCCATGTTAATTTGTTGTGGGGTTTGGCTGTTTACAATGTACTCTGCTCAGCCATGGGAGGGGATAATCAGCGTCAGCCCAAGACAAAGCCTGCAGCTCACACATCCAACCATCAGTCTGCAATCCTGGCTAAAAGGGTGTCTCCTGCAGGGTATGTTGTTGGAAGCAGCAGAGGAAATAAGAGGTGTTTTCTGCCTTTGCATCCTCTATGATTTTAATTTGGGAACCTGAGGAAGAACTCTCACGCAGGCAAGTTCATTGAGCACATACACACCAAAGCTGCCAGCATCTCCCCTCCCCAGAGCCAGAAGCAGCTCTGAAGGTGCTTTTCAGGCTTCATGAGGTACTCCACTGCTGAAAAGCAGCTCCCATTGTGGTGGGAGGCATGTGGTTGGATCAGGAACCCAACGCTGCCAACAGCACGGTGTGCAGGGAAAGCCTGGCTGCCCATCTGGGCACTTGGACACATTTCCTGCTCTAACAAAACCTACATAAAGTGACAGCTTAGACATGGGGTCCAAAAGATCCAACGCCACCCAAATTGTCCGTTCGCTGTTTGAGATAGCCCTATGGATAATAGAATTAGAGTATACTTTGAGTGATGTGCCCTCACCCGTAAGGACAAGGCAAGGTAAAGACTCGAGGCGGAGACCTCTCGCCAAAATCTATGTGAAAATAAGGCACAAAGCACAGGCAGGTTTAGCTGCTGTATTTGTGGGTGCTCCCACAGCATCTAGTCCTCATTCAGACCCAGGTGACAGCTGGAGTTCCACTGACCCTGGTCCCATCCTCCTGGCTCACACGGGTGCTCTCAGCCTGAATCAGGACTCAGTCACCAGGCTGGAATTTCCTTAGGAAGTGAGTGCTCGCCTGGGACATGCATCTGTTCACATCAGAGCTTCCCACCTCAGGCTCCTAAAAGGCAGCTGGAATTGATGCTAGTCAAGCGCTCTACCAGGCATCAAGGACCCAGCAGAGCTGCTCAGAGACAACTGAACATCCCCTTGAGGTGGGCACCACATAAGGTCCCTGAGTGCATCCCTGCACTGGAGCTCTGCACCTCCCTTGTCATCACAGACAAGACGCTGGACTGTGTGTCATCCTTGTTATCACCTCCAGACCTGAATGACTTGAATCTCTGGATTGACTTCAGCCTTGCACATCACCAAAGATGAACTGACTGCCTGGACTCAAAAAAACCCATCACAAAGTTCTCCTTCATCTCAAATTATGCATTCCTCGCTCCAGCCTCGATCCAGGAACCATTTCAGCCTGCCATGGGGAACGATGCTGTCCACATTACAGCACCACAGAGGCTGAGGACGAGCCACCATTCCTCCTGCATTCTCTACACCAAAGCCCCATCACCTCCCACCATGGCCACGCAAACCCCAAGCACATGCACCAGGGAGATATTTGCCCTCCCTGCTGATGTGACTGAGCTCTCTCCTGCCCTGCGTGCAGATGCAGGAGGCTGCTTCCCAGCACAGCCCAGGCTCTGCTGTCCTCAGGGCAGCCCCTGCTTTAACTGATGCTGCTCTCCATTCTGGTATGTCAAATCACAGCACTGCAAACCTGCGCTGAGCTCATCAGCGAGTGTCACCCAACCGCCGCTCTTTAGGCTTGTTACCGACGGGAAGCAGAGACGGGTGTTTCTGAGAGGTGACAAAGGAGCTCTGTCCCCGGGCTGCACGTCGCAGTGTCACTGACAAGACAGGAGAAAGAGAGCGCTAATGGGTTTCTCATTCTGCTCCTAGATACATTTCCCCAGCTGATTGCTTCTTATTGCCAGTTTCTTAATTTCTACCTTGGGCTGAGGCAGTCTCTCTCTGCCAGTGAAGACAGACCCTGCTGCATTCCTGTCCTTGTTTGGATGGCTGTGGCCAAAAGCAGCTGCCTGTGCTGCAGACCCCAACATGCTGCGGTGACCTCCACAGCTCTTCCCATTGAATTCCCAAGTGAACACCCCAGAATGATTCTCCAAATCCAGAATCTTTCTACAGAACACAAACCAGATGGTTCTTGAGGATGTGCTCAGAGGAAGGCTCATCTAACACAAGGGCTGCTGGCGACACAGGGTGGGCACCAACAACCTGATGAGACAGCAGCTTTGATCTTGGGTAACAGGGCAATGCAGCATGAGCCACATGTCTCACCGGCACGGAGATGTACCACATCTCGTACCACACAGGGAACCCTGACCATGGGAGAGCTCCAGAGGGGCCCACAAAGCTGGCACAAGAGCCCTATAGAACATCTGAACTGGTGTCAGAGCACCTTCAGATCAACGCACAAGGTCATGGCACAGCACCTCAGCATCAGCATATAAGAAACCTCAAGCACCATTGTTCCCAAAGCTCAGACATGAAACCCAACTGCCCTTGCCTTGGGGAGGGCATGGAGGCGATGGCTGCAGCACCACAGGGTACAGAGAAGACAGGCACAAATGGGCTTTCCTCCAAGGCCAAAACACTCCTCATAACAGCAGTCCCAAAAGAAAGCATCCTTCCGTTCCTCATTCCTTGAGAAGCTCCTGGGGCAGAGGGCTTCAAGAAGCCCACAAAGTGAAACTGTGAAGGGAACAGGGAGGCTCTGCTGCACAGCTCCACACAACACTTTTCCTGCTCGGCAGCTTTCCAATATTTAAAATGTTGTTCCATTACAAAGTGAGAAAAGAAGAGGGCAAGCTAGAAATTAATACATTTAAATAATTAAAGGTGATATACATATGGGCCAACAGAAGCTCTTCACATAGGCCACAGCAGCTTTATATCCCTCCCGGCAGTGTTTTCATCCAGGAGCAGTACAAAAGCCAGAGCCAGGCTGGGGCTGCTGCACAGCAGAGCTGTCAGCGAAGCCCCGTTCCTATGCACTGCCTTACAGAGAAGGTTTCACAGAGTATTTGTGAGCAGTCACCGCCAAAGGCAAGAGAGATCATCCAGGAAGAGGAATCTGCACTTTCAACATCATTCGAAGACGACAGAGCACGGCCATGAGCTGACATCCTACACGGACAAGCCAAGGGGAAATGATCCATCCCTGGCTCCATGCCACCCGCTGCTCCTACCAGGTCCCCACTACCCCAGAGCTGGGGCAACGTGTCAGTGAAGGATACAGACAAAGCAGTGTGAGCAGCAGGTCAAGGGCTTCAACCTGACAGAGGGGAGACTGCAATGAGCTTGGAGGCACTGGCACAGGGTGCTCAGAGAAGCTGTGGCTGCCCCATCCCTGCAGTGTTCAAGGCCAGGTTGGACACAGGGCTTGGAGCAATGTGCTCTATGGAAGGTGGAGCTGGAGGAGCTTTAAGGTCCCTTCCAACCCAAACCATTCTATGATAGACATCAACCATCAGCATAAACCCATTGTGTGCCCTGCAGAGGAGTCTGGGGATGGCTGGGTGCAGCTGGGGAGTTAAACACCAGGGAAACAGCAGAGGAGGCAATTTTAACTCTGATCCTTAATACTATTGACCATTAATTTTTCCTCTTCGTTTTATTTTTTTGTGGAAGCCAGTTTAAAATATGGCCTTCAAAGCAATCTAAAGCTATTAGTAACGCAAGGTGAAAGAGAGAGTAAATTCAGGGACACAATATAAACCCGAGCAGCTGAAAGGCCTCAATTAAGCTGAAAGGAGTTATCTGGTATTTAAATAATTATTAGATTGAAGGAATAATCACAGGTCTGAGCTGTTTTTTTTTCCCCCACTGTCATCCTAATGGAGGCTATAATATTATTATTCAAATGCCCATGATTCTCATTGAGGGGGGATGAAAAAGGGGCTCATTTAATCTCCATGCGACAGGGCTTCAGGAGGCCCGATTAGTCATTTCTCTTATTTCAGCTGTCACTCACTCCCAGGCACCACGGTTTGTCATTAGTGGCACTTTATGCACACACACACACACAAAAATGAAGGAAAATTAAAGCAAAACCAACAAGAGACCCTCGTGTGGAAGACAATGGATCAAAGGGACAATGCTGATGCCAGCCATGTGGCATTTGCTTCATGGGGTCCTTTCTTTCGGGGTACAGTTGGTCTCGTGAGCAGGGATTTATACACAGCCTCACATCCCTCACCAATCGCCTCTGCCCTCCTGGAACACTCCATCCCCTTTGGAAGTGGCACTTCCTGCAGCCCCAGCACCTCCGAGACACAGCAAATGCATCTGCACTGACCCGAGCATCTTCACTTCTGCCATTCCAGCATCCCAGTGCCATGTGCTTTGCCTGGGATGTCCCTGCATTGCTCCCAGCCCAGAGCCCACCAGGGTCACCAACTACGAGACATGGTGAGGGCAGAGAAGGCAATAAAATCCACCATGCTTTTTCTGTCCTAAGGCCACATGGGTTTGGGGATCTGCCTCACAGAATGAAGCCTCCTGAGCAATAACTGAGCTCACAGGCAGTGGGACAACAGGCCCATGAGTGCTTCCTAATCTGAGGACAGATCCTGCCCTTTTCCAGTCCCTGGCTCTGCAGGGCTGTGCTGGCAGGAACCCGCTTCCCCAGAGCTGTTTATTCACAGGGATGGTATTTCACAACCTCGTCAGCTTTCTGAGAAAGAGTTAAGAGGGCAAAATACAGCATTGTGATTATTACTTCCTCCAGGCCTGGGACAAGGAAGAGGAGGGGAAGAACAAAACCCCGCCGTGAAAAGGCATTTCCCTGATAACAAACACGATTGCCTCAATTATGCACAAAATCTGTCCAGACTTCAGATATTGGTTACACAATGCACACGGGATAAGCCACCTCTCCTCCCTCGTGAGCACACACATCCCAACAGGTCTGGGGTAAAGAGAAACAGGAAATCCCTGCTGCAAGACCACCTTTGCAACTGCCTTTTGGAGAGCACGGCGCAGTGCTCTGACCTGACCTTGCTCCTGGCTTTGCCCTGGACAAACCTGGTTGATTCTGTGATGGTGGTGATGAGCGAGCATAGCCACAGCTACCTGCAACCACCAAGGATGCTGACAGAGCGAGGAGGCATTTCTTCAACACTGACAAAGTCATCACTGGCTCCTCTGGCACACCTAAAGCAGGACCACAGCCGTGGCTCACATCCAGCTGTGCACTGCAGCTGGAGACATTTAACCCACCAACCCCAAAGGAGAGAGCTCCTAATGAACCCACAACACCTAGGTGGCAGAAATTGGACCCCTTTTTCTTCCCCTGTGCTGCTACTTGACACCTGCAATCTGAGAAACCACAGCTGGCAGCTATTGAGCCTCAAGTATACTGCTGCCAAATAGCTCATAAATTACCTTGGGCTGAGAAAGGCGCTGGGAAAAGAGGACTTTATTCACCATGCAGCCCCTGAGGACAGACCCAAGGCTGGAGACAATGCCGTGACTCCAGCTCAGAGCAGAACAGACTCTGATTTCTCTGGATGAAGTATGACACAAAAGGAAAATGTAATACTGCTTCAGTTTAATAGGTGGTTTGGTCAAGTTAGGGGAGGTCTCCACTTCAGCCAAACCCCTGCAAACAGGCTTTGGATAACATTCAATCACAAAAGTTTGTGGGCACGAAGCTGTGATTCTCTATCCAGTCTCTTGCTGGAAGGACCAGCTATGATCTTCATTCAGCAGGTTTCTCCCCTAAACTATCTTTCAGGACCCTCAGAACCAGAGTCCACAACCCCTGAAGGCAATCCAGGCCAGCACGTCCCTTCAGAAGGGCTTTTTACTGGTTTCTTACCCAAGTCCTGATGGACTGAGGTTTATCCACCCCTCTTCACCGGTGCGCCACAGCATCCTTTGATTATTCATGAACTTGATTCCCAACAAAGTACAATTTAATGGAGGGTGACCTCAGGTGCAAGCAGATTAAACGATTAAGTGATTTGCCCAAGGCTGGCCAAAGGCCCCAGTGGCAAAGGCAGGAGTTTTACCTCCCCAGCCTCAGCCCAGCCTCTCCCTGGGTGAATCCATCTGTGCTTTACTACAAGACAATATTACAGCGCAGCACGAGGGAGGATCACAGCACAGCCACCAAACTGGAGGAGTAAAATAAGCAGCAGCCTCTCCTGGCCTCACTCCAAGTGCACCACAGGCAAGAGAAGAACCCCAGCTCCAAATGAAATGGGTCCCCAGCCACTCCATTAAGCAGAAATCCTTTGGCTGTGCCAGCCCTGTGCAGCGAGCGGTGTTCGTTATCCTCACCGCTCCCGATGGCAGCCAGATGTATTTACACAGTAGCCACAGTGCAGTTACCTAAGTAAACCAGGAAATTGTACATTTGTTAAAATTAGGCCCCGAGATGATGAATCCCCAACTGTGCAGCTATAGGTTTCACTCAGCCTGCAGTGCTGGGATGCTGAAGAGCAGGCCACTGCCTGTGTTTACTGGGTATGATGCTCTGTGCTGCTCCAGAGTGGGATTATGAGCCACAACCACCAAGCCAAGCCTACACAATGGCAGAGCATCGTGCTGTCCATTACTGCACCTTCCCCATCACACCGAGGGTACGGGTGGTAACAGCATCAAGCCAGGGCAGGAGCCATCAGGATGAGAAGCAACAGAACACACAAAGGAAGAGGCTCATCCCTGCTGTGACCAGCACCATTGGCTCATTGCCTCTCTCCACATTTCAGCTGCCAGGGATGAGGCTGCATTCCCATTGCAGAAGTGGAAGAAATTACCATCCACTATGGTACCACTGTGGGATTGCAAGGACTCAAAAAGGCAGAACACAACTGCAAAAGCCCTTAAATTAGCAACAAAACTGAAGCAGACAGGTTGATGTAGGAGAGAGCCACACAGCACTGAAGAACCCTTCAGGGACCATTAACCAGCCCTCGTCAGGCTTGTCTTAGTGGAAGTATGTGCTATGAACTGCAACCAACACCAGCATTATCAGCCACATGAAAGAAGTGCCTTTACCTCTCGAAGCCTCTTTACTCAGGGTCACTTGCTCTTTTAAGTGCATCACTGGGGTGCTCGATGCAGTTTTTGAATGTGTTTCAAGTGCCTCAGCCCTGGGAAATGTAAAGCATCTCCATTCCTTGCCCAGTCTGCTCCACCGAGCGTGACATGCAGTGACCACTGCAGAGCTCACAGTCACGCAGGCAGCGACTGCTTGCTGCAGGGCCCCAGTGAGTCCCGTGCATACGTGTCCATAGGGCTCCCAGTGCCAGCAGGTCCAGCCAAGGACCTGGAGACACATCAATTCCACCGCACCATCAGCTGAACACCATCTCCTCTCCTACAGTTTTCAGACATCAGTGTCTACTCAAGAAAGTGACTTCTCTTCCCGCTCGTCTGCTCCATGCTCCTCTGCCCTGCTTTTCAATTTCAGAGCTCTGGCAGATCACTGATTAATTCAAGCCTGTTTAATAACCCTTCTGTTTAGATGAAACAAGCTGTCTTGTTTTCTTTATTTCGAACACTAACTCTCATTTCTTTGCTAAGCATCTTTCTGTCATTTACAAACTCCTCTTTCCAGCCAAGCTCATCATTGGCTGGGAAAGCATCTGCTTACGTCCATGTCTGACAGCAACCAGAAGTTACAGCATGAGGCTGAGGAGGGACTGGACACCTTGATGCCTGAGAGGGCCCAGAAGCCTGAGCCTGTCTTGCAGAACCATCAGCTTCACAAATCCCTGTGCAGCACAGCCAGAGGGCAAACATCGGCACCAGCTCCAGACAACACGGATGAGAGGAAAATGAAATTCTGGGTCCTCTAGCAGAGGAGACACATGGACCTGCTTGAGTGATTCCAGAGGAGGCCATGAAGATGCTCCAAGGGCTGGAGCAGCTCTGCTCTGGAGCCAGGCTGAGAGCTGGGCTGGGGCAGAATGGAGAAGAGAAGGGTCCTGAAGGGAGACCTCAGAGCAGCTCCAGTGCCTGAAGGGGCTGCAGGAAACCTGGAGAGGGGCTTTG
>JASSUY010035983.1:0-18501 GCA_032466535.1 Forpus xanthops
CACAGGGTGCCCAGAGAAGCTGTGGCTGCCCCATCCCTGCAGTGTTCAATCCAGGTTGGACACAGGGGCTTGGAGCACCCTGCTCCAGTGGAAGGTGTCCCTGCCTGTGGCAGGGGTTGGAACTGGTGGAGCTTTAAGATCCCTTCCAATCCAAACCAGCCTGATTTTAAACCAGCTTTTGCCAACACAACATCAACAATGTTCACAGGGATCACTGTAGTATCAGACTGGCTTCAAAGACCTGATCAGCAACAGCAGCCAAGACCAAGCCACAACAGGGAGAAAACAAACAGTTCGTATCCTAACCTCCTAAGGAAGCATTTGTCACAGTGACCCCCATCACTTGAGCAGAAGCTGAGCCCTACTGCAGACCTGCCAGATTTTGTTATCTCTATTTCCCAATCTCCCATGCTCACACTCAGCCTCAGCACAACCTTCCTGTGCACCCGCTGCAACAGCGCGCCGGGCTCCGGGTGTGCATGAGGGCCTGACTCCCTTGGATTCTCCCCAAATGAAACCCTCCCAAATTGACTGTTTCACAGGGTTTTATTGAAAGCCAAATGCTTGGCTCAATGTTGGTAAGAAAAGTTAACAAAAGGGAATCAACACACCAAGTATTTGGATGGAGGGAAAACAAAGGCAGAAGAAACCAAACCAATCAATCTCACATTGGTTTAAGATGCTTGGAAGGAAAGAGGTGCGGAATAGTCCCTCAGCCTATGAAAACACAGTAAGAGCAACTAGTCCCAAAACCTCAGTGATTAAAACTAAGGAACAAATGAGTTTTATTTTATTTACAGACTGAATGAAGAAAATTTATATCTGTAAAGAGGTTTCTTATGACAACAAAATCCAAATGGCCTTTGCCAAGCTGTGGCTGACGGCTTGACTGTTCAGCACCCCAAGCCACAGGAGGTCGTAGAAAGTATCTTGGTTTGTAAGTCTTTTGTGGTGAACTTAGTGTTCAAGAGACCAAGGAGCCATCACCTCTGAAGCTGAAGAACTTGACCCCACATCCCCCTCAAACCTTGTAGCCACACTCCAATCCACACCTTGTCTTCCACAGGCACGGGTTTTGCAATAGCAGGTGAAGGTCAGACTATACTTCTGGCTTCATGACAGCATCAGAACCCAGTTCTTCAGGGAACAATAGCCTGACTTGAACAACAGCCCCAAAACCTGGGGTGGAGATAGTCCCTTGTACCTGCCATTAACAAACCAACCAAACAACCCAGAGCAGCATGAGCTGCACATCTGAACAGCAGAGGATCTGCAGGGTCACACAAAATGCACTCCCTGTAACATAGTACCGAGCTAAACACAAATGAAGTCCCTGAACTACTTACTAGTATCTTTGGTGCTACCCTTCCCCTGTCAGCAGGGCATCACATGAAGGTCTGTTCTCCTCCTCAAGCACCATCCAGGCCCTGTTACAACACGGCTGTCGTGACACTCAAGGGGGTTCTTCTGGGTGACAGATGGTATCATGACTTCAGAAAGTTTTACAATATTAGCAAATAAGAGACTGATAATGCAGCTTCATAACATCTCACAGAAAAATTACAATTGGATTTGAAAACACATTGTCCCCCAACAGCATCCTCAGTAGTAAGGTCGTCGCGGGTTGTTCTGGGGGGAAGAGAAAAATGAATCAAAACTGTTCACGGAACAATGAGCACCTGAGCTTGATTATCTGAAAAAAACACTGAAATGTGACATTTCTGACAGCAAAACCCAAGCTTTGCCCATCCATAAATGGAGCTTTCAAGGTGTGCTGGCATGCAGAATGGACGAGGCCAATGCACCATGGAGCAGCCTTTTGCAACCAGGAAAACAATTATCCAGAAGAACCCATGGATTCATGGACAAACCCCCCGTATCCTCTGCGCTCAGGGTTTATACTTGGTATGCGCCAGATAAAACTCAACCCATAGGCTTTTGTGTTTAAAAATAAAGTGATGGCAAGGAAAACTGCGCATCCATGGCTGTTTTGGTAGCGATAATGTGATTCAGCATGAGAGCAGAATCAAAAGAGAAACTTTCACAGCATTTGCTCTCTTGGCTAAGTGCTAGAAACACCCCCATCCTTACGAGACACACACAGAAGCCTCAGCGGGTTTGTCACTGTGCCTGCTCTCATTTTGGGACCACCTTACCAATGGATTTGGTCGGAAGCGGTAGGCGAGCATCATTCGCTTACGGAATGCTTGGTACTCATCATCCTCCTTGGTGAGCTCAGCAGGACGATCGATGCCAAAACCAGCTCCATCCACAGTAGCAGTACCCCTGTTTGGAAAGGGGGAATAAAGACATGACAGATCACCTTCCTTTTCCCTTCCCCAGAAAGGCCTGCTGCCTCTTGTCAGCAGAGCTGGGGGACAGGTATCAGGGAGCACTGGACGTTGTCATGCAGAGTGTTCTGCATCAAGACAAACAGCTAATACTGAGCAGCTTATTGCATTTGCCATGTTGCTACACTGCCCTTCTGAATCAATGATGCTTGCTGTTGTTAGATGGAAGCAGGGGTGTCAACATATATTTGCTTAACCTTTTACAGCTGGAAGAGAAATAGCATCTGTGGTTTGGATGCCTCCCTGCTGAACAGTGCTCTGGCTGGCAGACTCACTTTTGGCAACCAAATGCTTCCATTTGTACCTCACTGGGTGGAGGCACACAGATCTGTTAGATGTACCTGCCTCCTATTCCTGCACTCCAGAACACTCCAGAAATGGCAGCAATTCCTTTCCCTCTGCAGCAGCACCTTCCTACCAATTCTAGGAGCATCGGAGATGATAGAACCCAAGCAAAGTCCAAACCTCCTTCAAGACTGTGATGGACAGAATCTGCCATCCCTCTGTTGGGAAGCCTTGCTAGTTTGATTACAGCAATCTCTTACCACAGAACTTCTCTGACCCAATAAGCATTTTGCCAAAGAGATCTTCTTGCTAGAGAAGAGCAGAACTGCTTTGCAGAGAGACTTTCCATCATGCAGTAAACAAACAACTGCTATTTCTAAAAGGATCTAATGCTAAAAAACCCAATTCAGAGAACTTCCTGCCCCCAATATTGGGTTTTGAAGTTCAGCATATGTTACTAACAGATGAACTACCTAAAAGAACTGCTCATCTATTCTTGGATAGAACTCATTATACGTGGTTATATACAAAGTGTGATCAAATCAGAAAACTTCTGCACTAAAGAGTGACGTCAAGGCAGTTGCATGATCTCACACAAAGCTCTGATCTGGACTGAAGCATCTTTCCAGCACAGGTCCAGCAGTAGCATCCTTTCACCCACAGTACACCAGGGACTAATCAGCAGGCACCAACAGTGTTTCAGATGCAAAATGCACATTCTTGAATACTGAAATAAATGTATGACTTTAAAGACATGATTGAACCCTCACACGTCCTGGGAGCAGGGAGGTGTGGACAAGTACTGCCTTCATTTTATAACTGGGGAGACAGCATCCCCCAGAAGAGCTCAGCACGCAAATTAAGATTAGAATCAAAACTCTCTTGGCTCAGATCATTGCTCCTGCCTGAGATAAAGTAACAAATCCAGGCTCTGTGTTAAGGGGAGAGCCCCAGAGAAATCAGAAAGCATTTTTCTCCTTTGCTGCAAGGATTCCATACTCTGCTCCAGTGATGAATTACACTCACATTCACTGCAGCTGCTTCCAGTAGGCCAGGGAAGGAGCATCAATTACCAGCCCAAGAGAAAAGGACTAAATCAATAGTAGAAGGGCTCTGCTTACTTGCTGACTGGGTTTTTAATCCCCTGTCCATCCAAACCGAGTCCATCGCCTTCCTTCCAGCCCATCTTTATTAGCATTTGATAACCTATGTTTTCCACAGTCAGTTTGAACTCCTTGTATTCGGAATAATCTGGCTCCCGTCCTTCCTGCAGAGGCACAAAAAGAACTGATGGTTATTCTTTTCTCTTTGTGGGGCAGAGGAAGGGAAAACCAGCTTCAGCCACTCCAAGTTAGAATGGCTCTGGCAAGAATTAACAACTAACACCATTCCCTGGGATTCCAGCTCTGCACCACCACAGAGAAGGAAGCAGGTAAATGATAAAGCACTGCCTAACCCCAGAACAATCTGCAAGAAACAGGGAATGCTACTGTGAGATTAAGCTGAGAAGCATTTAGCTCCTGAATTCAAAGTTGCTCCCTGGCTCAAGCTTCAGATACAGTTCTTATTTAAGTCGGGATCTCCAGGGAACGTCAGACCCCATGCTGGCAACATGGAAACAGTGAGAGGTATGCGCCAGCATCAAGAAGTCCTACAGTTTAGGAAGAATTGGCAGGTACTGAAGTGCTTTGCATAAGCTTTTTTAGCTTTTATATTTTCACTTTACTGCACTCATCTAGATAAAAATTCACATTTTCCTTGCTTGGTATCAGCAACCACTTGTCTGAAACAGGAACAGCCAAACCATGGCGAGCCCAAGAGGCTGGCTTGCAACTGCAGATTCTCTCCCAGCAATCTGCTGTCCACTTTGCTATTGCTATTTGCCCTTTGTTTCCTCCAGAAGGAACAGAGCTCCCAGGGTCAGGGCAGAGGAACCACAAGGCTGTGAGTGAGCTAAGTGCTGTGACAAAGGGTTAAGCACACTTGAGAGCTTTCCCTCCCGGCTCAGGACAATGTGAAGTGCTGCCACTGGTCTGAATTTGGCTGCTTCACCTTCAGTGCCTTGAATGTCTCCATGAATTTCTCCAGCTCATCAGGTGGAAGAAAGTCTCCGATGAAATGTTTCCCTCTGCCCATCTGGGTCAGCTGCTCAGCCCACTCTGCCCAAGAGAAGAGAAACCAGCAATAAGATAGTGTTCCGACTTTGAATTGCAGAGGGTTTGTGAAGCATAAAGCCTCACAGCAACCCATGGTGATTATCTCCACTCAACAGGCAGGGAAGCCACAGCACAGAGCTGTGAAAAGTGACCCAGCAACTCCCATAACAACATGATCTCAGACATCTCCTTCTGGAGGCCTCTGTGCAACCACAGAGTGAGTAAGGCATTTGCATGGCAGCTCCCTACACACCTCGCGTCTTATCCATCTCCATGCGTCGAAGCTGGTGCTCCCATGTTCCCAGCTCACTGTCCACCTCTTCATCACTGTCATAGTCATACTGGTGCTCCTGGATTGCCTTTTCCCACATTATCTGCATATCCTGCATGGCTTGCTTGTGCTTCATGATCATATCATACATTTGCTGCATCTAGAGGAAGAGAAGCAACAGCACACTCAGTAAGACCCTCACTGCAAGCAGCAGAGTGCCAGGGGCACGCAGAGCTCTGCAGCACAGCCTGCACCCACCCCAGCTGCCCTACGCACACAGGTTATGACAACTATAAATCCCCACAGGCAACGACTGTTGTTGCTTGATCTCAGCCACTCACTTCTCAGATCAAACAGGAGCATTATGTATTATGTACTGGTTGCTCCAACAGAGGCACCTTGATGTTAACACTGAGGACTGCTGCCCTCTCCTCATCCCCACACAGCTTAAACATCACCCTCACGTTCTGGCAAAAGCCAATTCTGCTCTGATTCCTCCCAAAATTCCAAGTCTCCACTCCCCTCCTCCCCACTGCTGGACCAATATATAACCAGCTGCAGATGTGACACCAAGACCTTATAGATTTGGGGGTTTAGTTTGGTAGGACAGCAATTGGTTGGCTTCATTCATATTCCCCAAAGTCCTCTCCTGTTTCTGCTGACTGCAGCATCACGATTCTTTGGCATTCAGCACAAATCCTAGAGATTTATTTGTGAGCCCCAGTGAAGTCTCTTTGCTGTCTCCACTTCCACTCTCCCATCTAAGCTAGTCATGCTGCAACACAGTATGAATTTGGAAATCATTTCAGGGCATTACCTCCTGCTGCTCCTTCAGCTGTTTCTTCTGGGCTTCGGAGAGCTCTGTCACACCCACCAAACCAACTGGTTTCCCTTTTTCATAACCAAGACCCTTGAGGTCCTGAACTGTAATAAGCACATGTTAAAGACTTTCAGAAATGAGGCAGCCATTGAGAACAGTGAACCTACAGCTGAAGAGCCCTCCAGGAAGGTTTGCATTCATTCCATGGTTTCAGCAGTAACTGAAGAACAAGCACCTGCTAGGATGTAGGAAGCACAGGAGCAAGAATGGTTACAGATCATTCAACTCAGTATTTCCTCACCCTGGTCCAGGCCTCTGCTATGTCTCGCATCCTCATGGTCACACTGAATGGCAATCTGCTACACCATGCTTCAAGAGGCATCCATTCCCTCAAAAGGCTTATAAAGGGTGCTATTAGCTATTCAGCATGAGGTCACCAACAGATCTGAGCCTGTCAGCGTGTTGCCCAATCTGTGCACCAAGTGTCTGCTGATTCCTATGTAAACAGCAACTTCACTCCAACTAAAAAGCAAATGAGCACAGCAGAACACAGACCTGAGCATTGTGCTGCTTTTGGAAGCTGCTATTCCCCAAGGGAATTTTAGCTTCTGGTCTACAGGCCCATAAGCTGCATTGCCAGGGACAGTGCCCCTGCTTCCAAAGAGGGAGCATTTGACATTTCTGCTTGACAATCCCATTGATGTATCCTCCTTTTTCTGCAGTATCCCCCTTTCAGATGCTCGTCTTCTGGAATGATTTTTGCTGGTTTATCAGGTAAGTCCTGAAATTAGACATTAACATTACCTGGGCAGGGCACCTATGGGTTTAAAATGACCACAGAGTTCAAACGACAAGCAAATGGAAGAGGGGGAAGAGAGAGGGAGAGGAAAGAGGAAAAGGGGGGGACAAGGAAACCTATTTGGAATTACAGTACCATAAAGGAAAGTAATAGAAACACTGCTGGGACTGCAAGAGATTTCTCATGAAGACTGCCTTGCAAAGTTGGTTCAGCTCTATGCAGAATGCTGGCAGTTTCCCTCTGCAGCACCTCAGAGCCAAGATCCCAACAATTACATTTCTAAGGGATTAAATGAAGACACAAACCCACACTTGAAAGGGTGCTGCATTTTTCAGTACAAGGCAAGGATACCTTCCTACTAATGCTTGCAAAAGCCTCATCTGAGTGTAAGTCCAGACTACAATTAAATGATGCTTCATTACTTATTCATCATCTATTAATTATGAAGCCCGATAATAGCAAGATCATTGTTCATGACACCAAATGTCTACATAATATGGTAATGAGGCTCCAGGGTCAGCAGCTCCCTTCCTCTCACTGGCACTCAGGGCAATTGATCAGAGCACTCTCCTCTCCCCTCATGCTTTGGGTTGAGGACTCCAGGATGGGAAAGCAGCTTCCTTAACTCCAGGCTCCCAAGGAGAGCAGAAACCAGCACATCCACCCTCCCTCCTGCAGCTACAGCCTCTGCACATTCACACCAGAGCTGGGAGTCAACTCTGCAGAAAGAGTTATGTAAAACACTGCAAGAGGTTTTCCAAGGGGACAGAAGCAAGAAGCTGGGTTATGCTGGGCTTGGTACTGGGGTAAGCACTTCTAGCTCCCAAGAAATAAGACCAACCAGGAAAAGAAACCTTTCTGTTGCTGCTAAACAGCCTGACCTGTGCCTGGGAGAGCACTGAGGTTTGGAAACAGTTTTATGAACACGCTATGCCTATGCCACGTAAAGAATCTGGCCCCACACATTATGTGTGACTGGGGCACTTAGCATCAACCCCAGTCAAAGATTCACCCCCTGGGTCAAGGCATGGGAAAGCTTCCCCTGAATGCACCAGGGAAGAGTCTCTGCCCTTCACAGAGGTCAGGAGCTCTCTGGCTCAGCTCTGAACTGCATAAACACGCAGGCTAAGAGCCAGGCATGGCTCTAGAGGCCCCACAAGGTGCTGCCTTAACCAAATGTATATATAACCCCCCTAACGGAGAAAGGTGGGACTGGAGCATCTTTTCCTTCCCAGAAAACATATGCCACTGCTTCTTCTTGTTCTAAAACTACATCTGGTTTCTCTGACTGCTCTGGTGTTTTCTGCTGAGAGATGATGAAAGTCACTGCAGAAATTCAGCTCTGGAAGGTATTTTTTGGGCCCGAAGCAGCACAACACAGGCAAAATAGACAGAAAAAGCAATGCTCCACCCCAAAACAGAAAAGTCTCTTTGTAAATAAGATCAGCCAGTGAATTTGCATACAAATAGATAAGATTTAGAAGTTCCTTCCATTGGGCTAGCACAGGCAATCGTGATAAGGAGCTGCTTCCCAGTTACATGTTCAGCAGGCCTGGGAAAAGTACATTTGTTTCCCTGGAATGAGATCAGCTTTGCCTCCAGGGTTAATGGTGCAGTCTATCTGCAGCATTGGCAGGAGGCTACCTGAAGGTTTATCCCTTTCCCACATGCCGGATGAGGAGCTTGTTACAAGAGCAGTGAACGTCCTTTAAGGACAGCAGGAGAAATCCCAATACAGAAGTGCCTGATTTCTTGCTTCACAGCCTGAAGATCTCACTCAATTAAAACTAATCAGACCCAAAGCAATCCAGTATTAGCTTTCAGAGAGTTCTAATGACAGCCTGTAATTTCCCATTAGTCCAGAGTTCCCTAATCCCACTATCTCTGCTCTGTTCCGCTTTGCAGCTGTGTTAGACCCTGCAGGATGTATGCAGTTAAGGGTTTTGATATTAACAAGAGAAGCTTTGCTTCTGTCCAGAAGGGCCACGCTTTCTCCTCTCATGATATTGATTTATTACTAAAAGTAGACAGGGAAAGAATCAGAAAAGTCTTCCACTCACCCAAAACTATTGCTAAGCATAACAGACTAAAGATGTCGATACTGAGGTACCAAACATCCTGTGCAACTCTAACCTTCCACAGGACCAGACGGGTCATTGGAATTCCTTCCCCCCGTCAGGTTGAAGATATTAATTCTAAAAAGGAAAGAGACCATCTGAGTTGATCAAAACCAAACCCTTCCCCCTGCAGAGCATGAACACATTGCTAAGGGTTGGTTTGTTCTGCCTGGCAAATTGGTTGCTGTCCCTTTCTTCTACTTGACACAAAGCCCCGCAGAAAGTGAGCCTGAACACAAGCACGTCCCTGCCTAATGAAGGGGAGGCTGAAAGAGCCAGGGGAGATTTCAGCAGGCAGCATGCTGGAAAGAGCACACAGACACCCCTGCACCCCCCCACTGCAGCAGGGGGTATGAAGACAGAACTTGAGGCTTGTTTCAACAGCATCTGCCCAGCTACGCCATGGAAGCTTACCTACTGCCTGCAAAACAAGTACCCTAGAGGTACAAGCAGCAATTCAAGGTCAAATGAATCCATCCAGGTTGGTACCTGGTCCTGTACCTATGAGATGTATAGCCAAGACTTCTGTATAGGGCTGTGATCAGAAGAACCACATAGGAACTTCATTGCCATTTGAAGGGCTGGATTAGGAGATGGCGCCCTTCCTTCCCTCCTGTTCTCTGCAGAGCCACAGACACCACAGTACGTACCACCCTACACCTTACCCAAGCCTAACGGTCAAAGATATGAAGGGCTGAGCAGTCACCTCTTCTAACACCCACCCAAAGCTGAACACCCATACATTTGCTGAAGCAATAAACTGCACAGGCTGCCAGTGTGTTGAGAATTATCTGTGGGCTCATCCTGCAACTCACACAAAGGATGATGCTCTTGAGGGACTCCATTTCTCTGTGCAGCTCTGCCTCATTACCTACTGCACATGCACTGATGGGCACCAGAGTTTAGCTGCTGATAGCTCCTGAGAAGGGCTCCAACTGGGAGAATTCTCTTCCAGCACTCAAAGAGCTGCAAGTCCCAGGTGAACCTGGCAGGTAAAGTACCAGGAGCATGAGCCTCAACACTCGCTGAGAACTGTGAAGCTCATCTGTAATCAAATGAATTGAAATGGGTATAAATTGGAAGTCACTTGTGCCTGCCAGTACTTGGGGAGCAGCTATTCCCATTTAGCCTTCTGATCGGTTAGAGTGAGATGGAAGTGCTGCACAAGGATTTTATCCCACTACAGGGAATAAGCACAGTTCAACCTTTGATAGTTGTTTTCTGACAGACTCTCTTCCTGAAGTGAAATAGCTCTAAACAACATAGAGGCTGAGGCTATGAGCTATAGCACAGCAGGGTTTCAGAGATAGCTGGAGAACGATAAGATCCAATCCCTGGTGTCAGCAAGATAAAGTGGTTTATCTGGGTTTCCACCCAGGGGAGAGCTAGCTGCTAGGCCCAGCTGAAAGATAGGGGCAGGCAACCAAGGAGATTACAACAGGAGATAAGACTCACTGGATTTTCTCTTTGCAAAGCCAGCTGTGCTAAGAACAGTTCCTCACCACAATATACAGCCCCACTAACCTGTGAGAGGGGAGGGAGTCTCCAGATGCTGGACAAACTGCGGCAGAGGTACTTCAACCTTCTCCTCCTCAGGCCCCCACCTGCTTTTCCGTTTCTTCTTCACAGTGCCTGCAGCAGTAGCTGCAGGTGTCTCATCAGGTGCAGTTGTAGAGGAGGATGACGGTGAAGCAGAGGACAAGGGCAGGGGCAAAGGCAAAGCTGGCAAGCATGTAACTGATGGGGATGTCTCAGGGCTGCTCTTCCTTTTCTGACTGGGCTCTTCAGGCAAAGGGGCACTAGCAGGGCTGCTCTTGGCCTTTCGGTACTCCTCCAGCTTGTGCTTGTAGTACTTGTAGGCTCCGCTGTTTGGCTCGTATAGAAATCTGTCAAGAAGTCAAAAGCAGCAAGTTTAGCTCGAACAGGGCTATGCAGGGGTTGGGTACAGCACAGTTTGGTCAGGGCAATTCTCTGTTGCACTGCTCTTGCACAACCAGCCTTCCCCACACTTCCCTGCTCTGCAGCACCATCCTGTGTGTGCATGCATGCAATGCAGGGCTCCAAGTGCTTTTGCAAGGTTTCCTTTAGGATCAGGAAGCACATTTTCCATTTACGAACTATTTCTGCTGCCAAATAAGCACATGTTACATTTGTGGAAGTGTGACATCCTCCCCCCGCATTCACCTGCCTTCTGGAAGATGAATGGGAAAACTGCAAGTGCTCCCCAACATGTCAGGTTGCAGTTCCCAAACATTCAGGTCTTACCAGTGGGAATGCCGAACCACTGCCTAAAGAAACTGCTCCCCAGCTCTCTAGTCAAGCTAAAAGCACTGACATTACCAGTCTGCTTGATTAGATCATGATTGCTCCTTCTGTTCCCTGACACGCAAACCCCACTGCTTTATTTGCTATCCCTTCCAGAAACGGGCATCTCTGACCTTTTGTGTGAAATAAATCTCCTTGGTCTCTGGAGGAAGAACATGAACAAACCTCAAGCTAGCAGCAACGTGTGAAATGAAACACAAGTCAATACAATGATGGTTACAAACACTTTGCTTTTTGAGCTCACTCCAGTTTCAATTCTTCACCCAGAAATCCTGCTTATTCCCAAGTCCTCTACAATGTTCCCTTTACAGGGGACCAGTATAACTCTTGGTGTAACCTCTCCTCAGGATAGTGTCTGGTCCCACAAGGAAACCTAAGAGATGACAAGCCTTTTCCACCTATCATTGCACAACGCACAAGCGAACTCAAACATGGTCTTGAATCCCTCCATTTGAATATCAGCATTAAGTATTGTTCCAGGACCTCAAAGAGGGCAGGATGGCGCCCTCCCTATGGCAAACCTGATAAAATTCTAACAGAGGAGTGAGTGTTGAACTTGACTGCGCTCAGGTGGGATCACAGCAGGGTTTTAAAGCAAATCCTGGAAGAGCTCAGCTATCAGCACATCTGCCTAATGGAACCCACAACGCAAAGAGAGCACCCCAGAGGGCCAGATGGCAGCCAATAAAGCACCGAGATATGCACAACAGAATCAGGCTTGTTGAGCACCACTTCACTTCCACGGAACACATCCAATTGTTTGTAAGAGCAGAGAAATGAAACATGGATGAGACCAAAGGGAGGCATTAAACAACTGCCAGGGGGCACTGAAGAGAGCAATTCACATCTGAAAGGCTGAAAAAGAGATTCCAAAGGGGGACCTAACAGACAAGGAATGCTACCTGCAAATTAGTGGGGATGCTGTGCAAAGAGCAACCCAGGAAATTAATTGGGCAGTGGTGGCTGAGTGGTGGCTGGGGGCCCACACCAAAACACAGCTACGTGGAGAAGCAGAAAGGCTAGAATCATAGTGGTACCTTGCAACAGAAAGCAGGTGAGGAGGGGTGGAAGCTGTACACTGAATTTGGGGAAAGCAAATTGATTTCTCTCTTTGTCTGTGCCTTGACTTAAACTGTGAAGCTTGAGAACGATCAAGCGTTAGTGCTGCAGAAGTGCACTGTCCTTGTGACTTCAGAGTTATCTCAAGCTTGGCTACAATTCCCCCTTAAAAAAGAGCCCCGCAACATTCCAGTGAGCAGCAGGTTTCATCCTTTACCTGAAAGCATGGTTCTCTCTGTTGTTCTGCACAGCAATAGCTTCCATCTCTGGCCCCCCGGCTGCTATGAACCTGGCCAGTTTCTCTGCAGAGTTCTTTATCTCTTCGTCGTCTGGGGGTGAAACTTTAAGCAGGCTGTCAGTACTGGGCCCAACTCACACAAGCAACAGTCAAAACCTATCTGGTCTAAGAACCCCAAGAGCAGAATAAGGGCAAAAGGTCGAGTTTAAGTTTTAGAAATATTACATAGCAACAGTCACAAGAGTTTAGAGTACAAAAAGCATCATTTTGCATAAGGTTGTACAATGACTTTGTAACCAGAGGAGTGCCCATTGACACAGCAGCTTCCCCTGTGCCAGGAGAGAGATGAGAGCAGATTAACACACAAACCAGCTTCTGTGTCCAAGGGTGGACCCTTGTTTCTCTCTGCTGCAGTGTCTGCCCTGGGCAGGGTGACACCTCAGCACTCACAATCATTTCTAGTTAAAGACTTTGCCACTGAAGTCCCCAGAAGCAATGGGAAAGCCTTATGAAAGTGGTAAACTTGTACTACTGTCACGCTCCTCTGCTAGTCATTTGAGGGGAGGCTTGAAGGACTGAGGAAATTCCCCATGGAATGGTCCCAATCCTCACCTGGAAGAGGTGGCTACTACAGCCCCCATCCAAAGGCACAGAGCTCTGCTCTGTTAATGAGCACACTTAATGTTTCTAAGGAGCCAGACGAATATGTTATGTAGCCATGACAGCCTTATCTACCATTTGCTACCTGCACAGTACCAATGCCAGTACTCCAGAGTGCTAGCACAGGACCAAGAGGCAGAAGACATAATTATAAGCCATGGCCAAGTCATAACCTTTCCTTGCTTCAACATTCCACACCTGTAAAGCATGGCTAATACTGCTTAGCTTCCAAGCTACTGGATCAGTTAGCTGACATTGGTAACGAGCTCTTTCAGCCTGCAGTCTATTAAATCATGACTTCAGGTGTTCACTCCTCAGCGTGACAGCTCAATTGCATGAAGACTCCTTTCCACAGAAAAGGAAGCTGACACAGAGAGGCTGAGGGATTTGCCAGGACCACGTGAAAGGCCTGAAACAGGTTGGGCTGGAACTGGTAAAAGTCTGTCCCACAGACCACACTTCACCCCCTCAATAGTTTATGTCTCACCACAGTTAAGCAGATCCCACTGCTCTCACACCTGTGTGCTGGCAGCTCAGCCACTTCTGCTGTTCTCCCACCTGAAAACAGTCCCTTACGTGCAATGATTTATGTCCCGAGCAGAAAAGAAAAGCTTCAGAAAGGAAACAACAGCAGAAGTGGGGATTATGGTCAACAAACCAATCACTTCCATTTATATAAATCAAATAAGAACATTTGAGATAAACTGCTTCTCCTGACTGCATTTTCAGGGCTGAAACTTTCCAGAACACACACACTGGCGAATCATTTCAGTTCACTTGAAGTATTTTTGAGAAGTAGAAGGAAAATCTCTTCCAAGAGCCCTTTACACAGAGCATGGGACAGGATGCTGTGGGCTTGGGAAACAACCGGTTTTGGCACTGCTTTCATGGTGCTGTTTGATCTTTTGAAATTCAATTGACAGCCAATTCTCCACTCCAAGTGTTTCTAGCACAGCCCCAACAAGCAGTTACAGAGTGAAGAGGACAAATCGAACGTGTGCAATTCACACCCTCCAGATCCCACGCAATTACCTTTCGTAAGAGGGGGTGGCTGTAAGTTTTGTTTCTCTTTTCTTATCTCTGCCACTTTCTTTCTGTAGTAAAGGAACTCTCTGCTGTCCTTATTATGCAAAAACCTGGTGTGGAGATGGACAAAAAAAAAAAGCAAGATACGTGAATCAGCAACCACCATGCAAATATTGATAATCTGGGATATAAACAGCCCAAATGCAAATAAATACAAATCAGCTACTCAGAACACACTGAAAATGTGGGCTACAATATCTTCAGCATGTGTAAATACACACAGCTCTAATCTAAGGACTTGCACGCGAATTCTGTGTGTCACTTAAAGGGAAACAAGTTTCTTCTGATCAAGCAGGGAATTCTCTGTCCCCAGCCACACAATGGCAGAGGAGACAGAAGCAGGTCTGAGATCAAGGCCATATCCCATGCACTGGACATTCACTAGGCACAGCCAGACCCCCTGGCTGTATCCTGGGTCTGGCTGATCTGCCTCCTCAGCACCTCACTTCCCGCCTCAGTTTCCCCAGTAATTACTAAATAAACCAATTACTTATAACTTAGCCACTCTATCCACAAGGCTCTTTTTCTCCTACAAAGAGAGAGGGTTGTGCTTTGGAAGACAAGAGTTGCAATGACCACACTTACAAAAAGGCTGGTTTATCCTTGTAGTTCTCCATAGCGACCTTCTCTAACCGTGGTCCCCCTTCAGCCACGAACCTAGCCAGCTTTTCCACCAATGCTCGGGTGTCCGCATCCTCTGGGGGTAAAACTTTAAGCAGCTGTCAGTACTGGGGTTCAACTCACACACCAAACAGGCAACAGGTACATTACTTCTAAGAACCATGGAGGCAGACAAAAGTAGAATGGGAATGGGAAGAGAAAGGATAAAATGGGGGATCCAGTCTTACACAGCTGTACAACTTACAACCCCCAGCTTACTGTCAGCCTCCTCTAGCAGAAAGTTCATGTTATGCTTATCTAAGCCTCACATTTGGATGCTCACAGTTGAGGGTACAATTTGAACTGCAACATCATTTGCTTCCGATAATTCCACTCCATAAAAAACACAATGGGGAGGAACAGGGATTTGACTTTAACCACCACGTTACTCATCATTACAGATTCCAGTTCCCAAGACATCGCTCTGCACCCAGCTACCAGAGGCAGACTGTGGAGCTGGAGCATGTGGCTCTTCCTACTGGCATATGCCCATGTCAGCTCTTGCTTGGAGGGAATCCCACTGGAGAGGAGAGCTCAGTCTCCAAGAAACTGTATTTTGGCTTCTGTGCCAAGGCAGAAATGCACCAACACTGACAGTGGTTACAGAGTAGATGCAGGACAGATCCAATGGGAACTACACACAGAATTAAGGGTCAATAATCCATCTTTGTTCACTGCAGCCACATTCCTGCAGTGCATTTCATGCTTAAGTTCACACTTTCCAAGAAGATGCTCTTACAAATCCCAACAGAAAAGGTTGGGTATAGTTTTGTAACCATAGAACGAAATAAATGATGACACAAAGCTCTCAGTGTGACTTATTTAGCAACTCCAATCTCATTTTATACTTGATTAATACACACAAATGAAATGCAGATTATTAAGCAAATCTGCCCCTGGGCTTCCTTCCAGGCCTGGGTTAGGCAGATCAAGTTGGTTATTTAAATGCTGCAAGATTCCTCACTGCTTTTCTATCCTGCTTCAAGCAGGCAGGACCTAAAGGGGAGATTTTCTAATAGAACTTTGGAAAGGGGCAGAATCTCTGCTTTCAGTTCTGTGCCTCCCATGTCATCTTATTGTTTAACACACACAGCTTCCCCCCTCTACACAACCACTCTCAAACTCTTCATTTTCTATCATTAAAAAGGCTAAAGCTCCATTTTCAAGACAAGCATTACGTGTATTGCCTAGAGAGGTCAGCAACAGGCATTATAAATGTCAGTTGTACCAAAGCAGAATTCTTATGATGAGCAAGCGAGTTCCATCAGGAGCAAAACATCTTTTGTCTCTACAGGCGATTTACACAGAGGTGGTGAAACACTTGCCCTGGTAACTCAGAGAAAACTCATCTTTCTAGGCACAAACCCAATCTAGCTATGGCAAATGATCCCTCTCCCACCCCATGCTCAGGCTGGATAAGGAATACCTCCCAGCATTCAGTCCTCAGCTTCTTTGCTGAAGCTTCAGAGGAGCCCCTCAGCATTAACTGTTGTCATTTCCATTTGATGATGCAGAAGTCAGCACAGAGGAACTGTGCTGGGAATACCACCCCACAGCATAAGGATAAACCATCCTCCACTGAAGGAATGCTGTTCCCACACGCCACCCCTAGCACTAGGGTGAGCTGCACCCCAAACCAAGGCAGAGCACAATGTGTCATTTACCTTTAATTTCCAACCACTGCTCATAATCCTCCTCCTCATCTTCATCTGGTGACTGAAAGACACTGTGGCGGGCAGTGCCTGGGGTCTGTCTGGGCTGGGAGGAGCTCCGTGCTTGGTGCAGCATGCTGCTCAGGACCTGCCCGGCCCGCTTCCCAAACAGCCCAGGTTTCTTTCCGGCATTTGCTGCTGAAGCAGTTGCCGAGTTCTCAGTAGAACTCGGGGGAGTTTCTTAGAAAAGAATGAGGGGAAAATAATTCCTGTGCATCCTTTAAGCTCAGGTCAGAAACAACATCTCAGGCAGTGACAGAGCTGCAACAGGCCGTTATTTTCAGAGTAAGTTAAAGACACCGGTAAAAGCTGCAGGATAAAATGAAAGCTGGGATAGTTTTTTACACAGAGAGGTTCAAGCCAGCAGTGCTGCTTCTTTAAAGCAGGCAAAGAGTGGGCAAACCTATCACATCTCTGTAAGCCAAATTTGAAGGGGTCATGACTGCTTTAGAACTTACTCCTACTGGTAACAGCTCATAGCAGGGTTTTTAAAGTGAACATACATGGAGGCAGCTCACACAAAGCTGGGATCATCAAGAGAAGGAAGGCTTCCTATTGCTTAGAAGTCGACCTACCAGTACTTGACTTTTCCTTCTGCAGCTTGAGAAACTGCTGGAGGAAACTGCCATCATTAACAAACTTGTTGGAAACAGAGGCTTCATTCTCAGTACCGTCATCTCTGAGTAGAAAAAGAAAAGCAGGTGATGGTGTTCATCATCATCCTCCCCAGCCCCCCTCACACAGAAACACCAGCCACCACCAACCTCAGCTAACGTGGACAAGACATCAAACTTCCCAAAGGCACAGACCTGTTCAGCTTGCTGCTTACAGCACTCACCCACACTCTCCACCTGACTTAGTTACTACGGTGCTGAAACAGGATTTCCACTTGCCCCTGGGAAGCATTTAACCAGAAACTGCACCAACTCTTTGTGATAATGAATGTAAGAGAGAGAAAAATAGGAAGTGGAAGGAAAATGCAGTAATACCCTATTAAAACCATGACTGCTGTTAGCACATAGCCATTCTTGCCTTGCCAGATCAACTACAGTGCAAGTACCCTATTCTAACCTTTCTTCAATCCCCAGTTTCCCTCTCCCAGTATTCACCCCTAAGTGCAAGAGCTCTGCAAAGCTTCTCTCTTTAATTTCATCTCTCAAACGCGCCCCTTTCATGCCAGCAAAGCTCCCAACACCTCAATGCTCACGTACTCTCCGAGCAGAGGGATGCTCGGGCACTTTTGCCTCGCCTGCTGCTCAAGCCTGGCCTCGATTTCCTTCTTTTTCTGCGCTATCAACTCCTCCTGCTGCAGAAGATTCACGTTTGTCTTGGCAGATTTCGTCTGCGCGACCCCAAACCATCGGCTCGCCTTCCCTAGGGGAGAAGGAAGGATCAGAGTGAGCGCTAAGGGCTCGGGACCTCCTGTAGACACCGCAGCCACCGGCGGGGGGGAACTGCCACAGACACCCCCCATACACACGGGCCCCCTCCACTCTCCACCCCGCACACACACAGAGGGGTCCCCGCCAACGGACCCCGGCGCCACCAGCGGTGGAGAGAGCGCTGCGGGCGGACGGGAAAGGACCGGGACAAGGACCGGGACAAGGGCCGGGACAGGCGGCGGCGGAACGCGCGGTACCTGACACATCCCTGGGGTTGTCCATTTTGGAGCTCCCGTCCCACAATACACCGCGGCGAGCGGAGGTAGGCGGGGCTACGCTGCTCTGCCGCAGAGGTCTCAGGGAGATGTAGTCCAATATTTGCCCCAGCACTTCTCAGAGGCCGAGGATCTGACTACAACTCCCATGAGACCCTGCGATTTACGCCATTTCCCGGCGGGGCGGACTCCATGTCCCAGCGGCCCCCGCGCGCCGTTCTTCTCCCCCGCCCCTCCCCTCCCTCCCGTGTTGTCGCGGCGGCCCTGAGATGGCGGCGGTGGCGGCGGGCGCGGCGGCCCCACAG
>JASSUY010035984.1:0-65472 GCA_032466535.1 Forpus xanthops
GGAGGGGGGAAGGCCGCGCCGCGCTGCCTGCCGGGAGGCGTAGTTCTGCCGCGGTGCCAGCCGGCAGTAGGTACGCCTCCGTGGACTACAAAGCCCGGCAGGCTGCGAGAGGGGGCGTGCGAAAGGGGAGGGCGGGGCGCCAAGGATGGGCTTCTGGGGAGGGAGTCCTCCTGTGCGGGCGGCGCGGTGGAGGCTGCTGGACGGGGACTACACATCCCAGAGCGCCCCGCGGCGCGGGCGGGACTGCACCGGGCCGAGCCTTCCCGGCGGGGCGGGGACGGGTCCCGGTCCCCTTTGCCCTCCTGGGGCCGGGTGTCGCCGGGTCGCCCTGCGCTCGTGCTGCCGTGTTGTCGGTGTGTCTGCTGCCCCGAGAGGGCCAGGGACCGCTGTTTGTGGGGAGCTCCGCGGTGCAAAGCGGACGGGTTCCCGGGAGCAGGAGGGGTGAGGCGCGGGCTGCGAGGGCTTCTCATCGCCCTTCTCACAGAGTTGGCGTTGTGGTGTTGTAGGGTGCCCCAGAAGTGTCAATGAGATTGAGGACTGGTATCGGGTACCCCTGCGATGAGATAGGATGTTCGTATTTAAATGACTGGTTCTCGGTTGGAGAGTTTTAATAAAGGCCTTACCTGTTGGGTCCCTGGCTGCTTCAGTTGGTGCTTGCAGGACCAGCCTTGCAGGCCCACGAAGTACTGTGATCGTGTCTTCTAAATGTCCCTATTCCAGCACAACATGTTGGCTTAGATCTAGGAGCAGGCAGAAGAATCAAAGCTTGCTGAAGCAGGAAAAGCAGAACGAGTTCTGTTCCAGTTCTGCTGCCACGAGGACCAATGGTGAACCATTCCCTGTTTGCACATGTACGAATCACCGCACAGGGGCTAGGTTGTGAGTTCCTGCATATGTTACTTACAAGTCATTTCACTCCAATGCTGTCCACATCCAGTCATACAGAGCCATTAATTTAGGTGAGTAGTTTCATTCTTGGCATCGGGAAAGAGTGCAGAAGTCTCATCAACAATGCTTATGTTAATTAATATGTCAAGTCTGAGCGTACACCAAAAAGCTGTTGGACTAACCTCACCTGTAGACCATAGTACAGTGTTGAGATAATAGTGATATGGAGCTGCTAATGGCTGCAGGGAGGTGCAGCAATTCACAGAATCACAGAATGGTTTGGGTTGGAAGGGTCCTTAAAGCTCTTCCAGTTCCAACCCCATGCCGCAGTCAGGGACACCTTCCACGAGACCAGGTTGCTCCAAGCACTGTCCAACCTGGCCTTGAACGCTACCAGTGATAGGGCATTCACTTGTTCTGTCAGCTGAATTTAGGGTAAGTCTTTAATAGAGGTGATCTGCACGTGGGATTTAGCGTGGCATGCCCATCTTAAATCACACAAGCTGTCCATATGTTCTAGAGCTGCCCCAGAAGCAGAGGAGTCAGAGGGGATTCAAATGTAGGCTGGTGTTCCTCCTCATCTGAGACCTATGGGCAGCCTTCCTCGCATCTATAGCATCCATGGACAGGCAGAAAAGGCTGCATGGGAAGTGTGTGGCCTGTTTGCCACCTAGAAGAGTGGTGATACTGGTGAGTGGCTGGTCACTGTGGTTTGGACAAGTTGCATACAGAGGTCTGGAGATGACTGCTGCGCTGTAAAGCAGTTATTTCCTTTTAACTTTCTTGTGTGGGGAGAGGGTTATGAATGTGCTCAATAAGAACGCAGAAACAGACTGCTGTCCCTGGGGAGCAGGCTGCCCTGCTTTCTCCATGACTGTTGACTGTATTTGTGTCCATCAACACTTCCATTTAATTCCCAGAATATATCAACTGGAGCTAAAGGAAAAGAAGTGTTTTCTTACTCTCCTTGCTCCTGTTTTCAGTCAGTGCTGTATTCCTAGCAATCTAGTTCTCTCTCTTGAGTTGTTTTTTCTTTAGCATTAGCAATTGTGACTGCAGAACAACCATAATGCACAATGTGCATATGTATACACATAATTGTGACTTCAGCACCCAGAAGCTACCTGCACATTGTGCTAAGAGCAGCACCTCCACAGTAAGAAAACCTAGTCACTGCCTCCAAGAAATCTATGCTTGAAAAGAAGTCAGTTAAGCAAGTGCAAAAAAAGAAGTACTTCTGCTAGAAGAAAGCAGCAGAGGGTTAATTAGGTGTTGGGGTAAAATAAGGCTAAAAAGCAAACATGTCTGTGTATGGTTTTGGGGTTTCTTCTCACTTCTAAAAAGTTGTTTTTTCTCTGTTGTATTATTTTCACAGGCATAAGCTGCTTTAGCATTTGTTGGGGTTTGGTTTGCTTTTTTTTTTTTTTTTCTTCTCCCTTTTCTACTTATTCTGTTAAAGAGAGGCGTAAACATCAGGAATAAAGGTAAATTACTCAACTCACACAGATTACTCAAAACGCTCCCCCTGCAGCCCTGTGTCCAGCTCTGGGGCCCTAACACAAGAGGGATGAGGAGCTGCTCAAGCGAGTCAAGAGAAGGCCATGGAGATGCTCCGAGGGCTGGAGCATCTCTGCTATTGAGACAGACTGAGAGAGCTGGACTTGTTCAGCCTGGAGAAGGCTCGAGGGAGACCTTAAAGCAACTTCCAGTGCCTAAAGGGGCCAACAAGAAATCTGGAGAAGGGCTTTTGACAAGGGCCTATAGTGACAGGGCAAGGGGGAACGGCTTTGAGCTGACAGAGGGGAAATTGAGATTAGATATTAGGAAGAAATTCTTCACTATGAGGGTGCTGAGGCCCTGGCACAGGTTGCCCAGAGAAGCTGTGGCTGTCCCATCCCTGATAGTGTTCAGGGCTGGGTTGGACAGGGCTTGGAGCAATCTGGACTAGTGGAAGGTGTCCCTGCTCATGGCAGGGGGTTGAAACTGGATGAGCTTTAAGGTCCCTTCAAACACAAACCGTTGTGTGTTACACATTGTTCTGTACCTCTTTGAAAACTTGTTGTAGCCCCGTTGTCAAGAGGGGCCGTGCAAGCATCCCTTGGAGAGCTGAGCAGAGCGCTACAGTATGGCCGGCTGTGAGGTGTCCTCCTTTCCCTGATGTGTGCGGCAGCTGTCTATGGGATAAGCACACGAGCCTGGTGCTGCTGTTCGACTCCTGGGACAGGCTCAGCCTGCAGTCCATCAGGGGGTTCCTCCCTGTTCTCCCCCTGCCACGCGTGGGAATCCGTTTGTGCAGCGCCGCCGCCAGGCAGACCGTGCTGTCTGAGGGCTTCTATGGCTCCCGGGGTTCGTAAGCAGGTTTAGAAGCAAACCTGATTTGCTCCTTGTTGGTGCCACCAGGTGGCAACAGTGCATTTCAGCCCCAGGCTCCTTGCAGAAAGAAGCGTTCAGCAGCACCCGCTCCTTCCAAGTCCCCGTTACTCTGTTTCTGCTTCTTCCTTTCCGAAGTGGGTCATGGCATCTGCCTCCTGCAGCCCTTCGAGCGGTGCATGGGTCATAGAATTGCAGATTGGATTGGGTTGGAAGGGACCTTAAAGCCCATCCAGTTCCAACTCCCTGCCATGGGCAGGGAGACCTTCCACTAGACCTTAGTCAACTCGACTAGGTTGCTCAAAGCCCCATTCAGACAGGCTTGGAAGTGGTGCTCAAAGCCACTAATGCAGTCCTGTTCACTCAGCTTTAAAGTAGGCAGATCTTGCCTGCAAAGGAGAAGGTTGGCTGGGGAGCAGGGAAGGTGGTGGCTGGTGGCTACTAAATCTCTACTTGGGGATTCTGAAGTGTCCTGCTGCGTGGCTGAGGCCAAGTGTGGTTCAGTATCTCATGTCTGCCCAGGGTATGACACTAGTACTTGAGACACCGTGAGGGTAAATAATCAGAGAGTAAAGTGTGTGGCACGTAGGGTGACAATGGCTGTGCACAGAGATGGAAATAGCTGCAAAGTGGTGGCTGGGTGACATCAGGTCTGGCACCTCAGCCTCTTTGGTACTGGTCGGTGGAGTCATTATATGACACTGCAGCAGCAGCTTAGGCACCTTGAGCCTGGAGAGCCCTTAGAAGTGGTATTGCTCTCCTAAGCGTAGAGCTGTGGAGCACTGCACTTAGCCTTACGGAGTGCGTTCTAAGTGCAGGCCCTGAAGGTAGAGTTCCTTAGTAGGATAAAGGGGTTAAAGCTTGAATCTAAAAAGAGCAACAGAATAACTCCCTCAGTGCTGCAGTGCTTGTTCTGAGAGGTGCTATTTCTAGCCCATTAATATGCCAAGAGGTTGAAGTGGTTTTCTGTATTGTACTTTCTGGAGATCAGTGATGTGGGAGAGCACTATTGCTGCATTATGCAGTTAAACAGTAACACTGCAAGAATAGAAGGAAAGTTATCTTTCCATCAAGAAGATACTTTTCAATTTGTCACTTCCCAAGGTGACAAATATGCTTTTGCGTATGCCCAGTGCAAAGTGGAGCTTTCAAGCCCTAGGAAAGAATGCACTTGTACACAAGGAAGCGAGAGTTGGACTTCACCAGTAGTTTTCCTCTTTGCTGTGGTTTATAGTTTGCATCTGGTCTTGGCCACTTGTGTATACTAGCTTCTGTACACCAGATGCTACTCGACCTCATGCCAAAGCAGCCTCTGCTTGAACTTGCAGGCTACCTTGACAATTGTAAATATGTAAATGGGGATGTTCTCCTTCACCTTTCTTTTTGTGAAGGTCTTGAATTGCATCAGTAAGTACCTTATTTGAATTTAGCAAAGGAGTAGCAGAGTCTTTGAAGTCTAAATTTCTTCTCCCTTCAGTGTGAGGCATAGGGCTGATAAGTTCTGTTCTACATTCATGCATAACAGCCACTGGTAAGCATAAAATGATTGCTTTGTTTTGGCAGTAACGTACTGCTCCAGGCCTTAAACCTTGCTCCTGGTAGGGATGCAAGGGAGAATTCAAAGAGGAACCCATACCCGTACAAGATAGATCAGACTGAGCTGGTACTGTTGAAACCCACTTGCTTTGATAAAAGCTCTTCAATGAGATCCCTACTTGATTGGAGACTGCGGCAGAATGTTACAGCTACAGTAGCCTTGTTCCTGCTTTCAGACTGTATCACTACAAATCTTGCAATATTGACTGCATGGGGCTTTCTTTCTACTGATATTATGGCTCTTAAGGCTGTCTTGAGTGTTCAGCAAAGAAAAGAGCCTTTATCTCTCAATTCTGCTGGCAAAGTGGAATAAGTGAGAGTGATGCTTGCAGCTGTAAAGCTCAGAGTGCAGCTGACTCCCCTGTTGGCTCAGCATCCTTTTGCTTCCCCCAGTGACTAATCCCTAAATTAAACTTGGGTTCTTCCAGGCCAAGAGCATGAAGTACCTATTCTTCCAAGCCATGTTCCTCCCTAGTGGTAGAAGGCAGTTTAAGGTGATGAAGCTGAATCCTGGACTCTTGCAGACCTCTCTGCTGGGCTGAGGAGTACGTGGCTAATGTCATTCCTGGAGAGATTTTTGCTTTCCTGCTAGTTTCTTCTGACTATCCATGGAGTACCTATGGAAATTAATGTAAATGCTCCTTGAAATAGAACAAAATGTTCTGCTAGAAGTGATAGCGTGACTTTGTGCTTCAGTTCCCTACCTGCATTTAAACTGGAGCTGCTAAATTGGGTTGAATCTACTCAGTTATCCACCCAGGAAAATGGGGAGAAAGAGATGGCACTATCCAGAACTGATGGCGAAAAAAAGCTGTTTGATTGCCTGCCTATTGCCCCTGCAAATGAACCAAAGACCTGCTTTCTCACCCATGTCCAAACTGGGAACAGGAGTAGTCAGATGTAATTTTGATCAAACCACAGTGTATTCACTCTTGTGTTTACAAAGTTCTCTGCAATTCAAAGTGATGCTTAACTCAATCTTCCGAGATGCTTCTGAGCCCTTCCGTGTTCAAACTTTCCTTTGTGAAACTTTCCCTGCTTCTTTCTGAAGCTTTTACTGTCTGTGCTGACCTGTTTTGTGAAGACAACTGCAATGTGTGAGAGCCATTTGGACACTCCTTGGAAAAGAAACAATTCCACTTGTGTCTTGAGAGCAACAGTAGAGTAAACCCATTGCAGTGCTGATCCATGGGTCTGAGTTCAGTGTGCAAGGTCTATGGAGAAAACCCCCGTTTTTCTCTCCCCAGGTGACTTGACAGCTGTTATTCCCCTTGCTAATGAAAATTTTTTCTTTCAAGTGCATGTTTTTCATGCCATCAAACTAAAATATCCCACTGAATTAACACTAAATAAACCCGATTCCTTGGATGCATGTACTTCAGAGAAACTCCCATGCCTGTGCATCCAAGATGCTTTGTGGAAGGGAAAAATATCGATCCATGTTTTGTTAAGGAAAATTTCCTCTTTGCCCGTATTTGTCCAGAGGCATTTTTAAACAGGGAGATGCAGTTGATTGAGTGCATAGTTGCTTGAATTAGGATTCTGAAAAGCTTTTTCTGTCCTCTTTTCTCTTGTAAAACAGAAGGTGCAAAGCTCCCTGCTTGTGTACCTCTTTCTGATGGGAGGCTTAATGCTAGTATCAAACTTCTGTTTATTAATAAACACTTCCTTGGCCTCTGCTCTCTAAACCAAATCTACCATGAATGGCTCTCTTACATGCGCTCCTTCAAGGTTCTGTGATAATCACTTCACCAGTCTTACACTGCAGTGGCCTGATCTCATGGCTGCTTCTGGAGCTGAAGTTCTCCTTAAATCATAAAGATTATATTTCTCTTAACAAAATGCTACATATATGTTAGAGCCAGCAAGACATTTTGTGCTGCTTTGGCTTCTATCCAGAGAAACTGCTCTGTGGTTACCAGGAAATGAGAAACCAGACCTCAAGTGCAAATATGCTTTTCTGGGAGTATGCAAGACAAATAGGGCACAGACTTCGTGCAGGTCTGTGTGAAGTTGATTTTGCACTGATAGCTCGTAATGATTGCCATCTACTTCTTTTAAATCAAGAATCTATGTCTGCTAAATGACTCACACCATACATCTATCTTACTTTGCCACATCTACTAAAAGGACATCTCTGTCCCTTTAGCAACCAACATTTGGCAGAAAGCTTGAAAGAAGGTTCAGTGTCTGCTTATCTTCCTCTCAGAGGACTGTGAGAGGCCATGTGCTCACTTGGCTGGAGTGGAAAGCTCACTATATGGGACAATTTGTCACTGTTTTTGTCACACAGAGTGATGCTAAACAACACTGACTCCCTCCCTTACAACCACTAATGCTTTACTTGGTAGTACTTCGCTTCAGCTGAAACTAGTCACTTGAACGAGAGACCTCTTTTCCCCAGAACTGCAGTTTTAGGTTATTTCTATTTTGTTCTTTGAAAACACTTCCCCTAATTCTAGTTTCATTGATCGACCTCTTCCTTGCTGTTGAGACCTGAGATTTAAGCTGGCTAGAGTATTCTCCCCTGTATGACCTGTGGGATCCTGCATTCTTCTTGCCAGTTCATGTGCACCATCCTCAGGTGACATTTCTGGTATGTTAAAGGAGACTTTTAGTGCGAGTTTTCTCTTAGAGTTTATTCATGTAGTTAAGAAGACATTTCACAGAATCATTTAGGTTGGAAAAGGCCCTCAAGATCATCGAGTCCAATCTAAGCCCTTTGCTGTAAGACAAAAATATTAGAACTGAGCACATATGTTGAAATCCTGAAGTCACGTAAAGCACAGCAAGGTGTGAGTGTCTTGCAAAATACAAGCAACTGGAATTGCTTCTTTTGAGGTCGTTCTTTGGGTTTTTATGAGTATTAACTCACCTTGCCCAGTGTCTTATAGATTTACTTCTCCCCCTCCACTTGCTTTGCCGGCTTTTCATAATCAAATTCCGAACTGAACCAGCTCCAAAAGAAGGAACTCCCTGAGATGTCAGAATTTCAGAGGAGTTGCATTCATCCCTAGGAAAGGCTACTGGTCTCAAGCTGTTTCTTCTTTTCAACAGTCGACTCAGTTCGGCAGCTGAAGAAGATGTGCTCTGTGGTGTTGTTTTGCTTTTTGTGTTTTGCCTTGGGTGCATTGCTGCATTCTGAAAACCTTTTGAACTTTGTGTTTTGGAGTCTAACGTAGCACATAAAGACATACTTTTATTTATATTTTTTAAAACTGAATTTTTAAGAATGTTCAAGGGGCATACACTAGAAATGTGAAGTAAAAGTGGCCTACATAATAGAAAACACCCTTGGCACATTCAGCTCTCTGATTTGTATCAGCTGTAGTATTGTTTAAATACACATCACTTTCTTTACAGCTGAGAAGAAAACCCTTGTACCACTGAACTGTGTTCAGATGCAAATAAACAGGTCTTAATTGCTGCAAGTCTCTTAGAAACAAATATAAACTTAGATAAAAATCAGTGACCTCAAACAACATTTCCTGCTTGCTGATTTTCGAATGTGATTAAAATTGACTTAAATCACTTTGACTGAAGTGGGTCCATTCTGACCATCTTAATGCAATGTCTTTTAACATCCAGCAGATGTTTGCTGCTGTCCTGCCCATGCACAGTGCTGGACTCTGATGAACTCGAGGAGATGTGCAGGCTAGGCAAGAAGCAGAGCATTATGAGCTTCCTTGCTGAACTGATGGTTTGAGACCTCTTTCCTGAGAGCCCAGAAAAATGACTAGGATGCACTGTGGAGCTTAGGAAGGAACTACTAATGATGCCAGTGGTGTTTTCCTTCTTCCCTGACCAGGAATAGGCACACACATCGCCTCATCCCAAACATTTAGAGCAGCTACTGCACCCAACTCTCTTTCAGAGACATGTAAACACTCTGACCTAAAGGTTTCCAGCTGAAGGAAGGGAGATAATGGATTTCAAAGCCAACAAATGTAAGGCAACCCTGGTTTGGATACCTACTTGATCAAACTCATGTTTCATATAGAAGGAAGGAATTGCTATTGTACGTGCCTGATTCAGGTATCTCAAAGTCAGGTAATAAAATGTTGCCAATATGTCTCTCCCCTTCCTCCTTCCTCCTTTCCCTCCTGCACTTTTTAGTTAAAATCTCTTTTGTCAGGAGCCATGAAAGTTGTCATCTTAAAAGAGGTGGGAAACCCACATTGCTGAGCAATCATTGCTCTTCCAGAAGGATCTGTTGATAACCTTCTGTCAACATTTCTTCATCTTCTGCAGTGGACCAGATTACCACACCTGCATTTTTATACGCAGAAACAATACTAGTGCTATAGTTTCATGGATGTTTGTCTTGATGGCAAAGCTGAAATTGTTTCCTTCTTCTTGTTCCAGCTACCTTGGCTGTATTAATTCAACTCTATCTGCAGATGTTCTTTGGATGGAAAGTTTATTGCATCTGGATGAGAAACAAGCCAACAACCACAAAATTATAGCAGTGCAATTAGGATGGACAATTTGGGAATTGGTATGAGCAGCTGGATATGAAGGTTGCTTTAGCTGACTGCTGCTAAACAAAAGGCCCTGTACTGCCCCACTGAATAAGAGAGGTAAATCTTGTCAACCAAAGCAATCTTGGAGGAAGTTTTTGTCAACATGGAGTTCCACAAAGTCTTGAGGTGTATCAAGTGCATAGAAATACCTTGCTGGCAATCAGGGTGGAACTCCATCCTAATGGCCTAAATGCTGTATGGTATAATCAACTGCATATGAAGCAATCACACTCCAAACTTTATCTGTGCAGGCTGGAGACATCAGCCTACTCTCTTTGCCTGACAACTTGAAAAGACAGGGTTTTTTAAAGCATAGCTGTTGCCCTGCCCAGCACTAGAGGCCAAGAGTGAAGAGCCTGCAGAGCCCTTCTGAAATCACTAAAGGGTCTAATTAAATGTAGTGTTACATTCCGGGTGTGCAAAATTTGAGTCTAAATCCCTTCAAGCATGCTTACAGCATGAAGATGTGTGCAGGGTAGAGTCCTGCCTTGCAATTATCAGATCCAGAAATGTATGTTCCTGTGTAGGACATGTCTCTGCAACAGCACGTGTCTCAAAGCAGCGGGTAAATGCATCAGAGCTCATAAATGCTGCTGAACTAGTGCAGAAGTGCCTGCACCCGCTTCAGGCTCTTGAGAATTTAGGATCATTGCAGGCAGAGGCACCTGCCTATCTTCACCTGTCCCTGTGTGAGTATCTTGTGCGTTAAATGTGACATGATTCCCAACCCAAAATTGCTCGATATGATTAATTGCTCGAATGAGGCAAAAAATCAAATTCATGCTATGGTTTCCCCTTCATCGTGTTTGTACATCAGTTCTGGAGTACACGGCGTCTTTGTTCTGCCTTTGTTGAAACATGCGTATAACAAGAAAGTTGTGTCTACAATGGTAGTGAACAGTATAGTGGATTAAGAGAAGAAAACACTGTGTATCAGTGCTAATCTTTTTCAGAAATCTAAGTAGTGGGCTGATAGCTAAACTTGATGCGTTTAAGTCGCTACACCCATATTCTCATGAAGGAGAACCGTCTAAAGGCTGTGGAAGATACATTCACAGTGGCACAGCCTCTTTAGTATGGGATTTGACACCTGGCATTGCAAAATCCTACTCCAGGAAGGGTGCTCCAGGGTGTTCCTATCACCTGTAATACAAACAACTGCTTGGCTTTTAGAAGGTTTTCAATAAAGCCCTTCAGAAACAAGAGAAAGTTTTAAAAGCCTCAGTGTTTTGCTTGGGTCCCATTAAGCTGCTACTTCCATGTATTGTTTTCCTGTTGCAGCTGGCAGAATATTTCTGTACACAAAGAAGTGTTTCTTCCAGCCTCCCTATTCGTCCTGTATGGTTTTGCAACCTGAAGCTTGACATTGTAGGTGTTTCACCTTGGAAAGAGATAATTTCACAAACACAGAACTGAAGTATTGCTGCAAAAATCAGACAGAAAGAGGGAGCGGAGAGAAGACAGTATGTTATAACTGGATGAGATACTGCAGAAGAAGCTTCAGGGACAGCTTGGTAGAAGGCTTTGTTTACAGTGCCAGATCATCTTCTCTTTGACAGGAAACATTCCATAGCAGGCAGGGGATGGCAGGCTTGGTTCCCAGGCTCTCTGGCATCCCTCTGCCTTTCTAAGACCCTACTCTGCAGGTGGTTTAGAACATCGGATCTATGTTACAGTGTGCAGTTCCTGCTGGAGTTGTTGTAGGCTGTGTGAAGTGGAACAAAACAATACCTCTGATAGAAACCAGGCTGTGTGAGCAAGGCTGAAAATTCCCTCCTAGGGCACTCAGGGTTATTCTTGTGCTTTTGCAGGAAACCATATCATGCAGAGCCTTTCATAAGCTTAGTGTGCTCACAGCTAGCTCTAACAGCTAAATTATTTAATACTGCGCATAAGCTGCCCGCATTTCGACTACTGCTGTGTTCTTGCTGATGTGGTTTATCCTCGGTTTGTTTCCACTTGACATACTTATAAAAGGTAGTGGAACCTCTGTGATGAATGCTATGTGAATGCTCCAAACTGGTTTGGTTGCCCCATATGGGATGTGGGTGACCAAATGTGGCAGGAACTGTGGTGTGGATCCTGTTTTTCAAGCCAGTAATGCCAGCAATAGATACCTTGAGAACAGCGATTTGGGGCGATAGAAGTTGTTTCTGCACTGTTTCCTGGTACTTCTTTGCCACAAGAGTTTTTCAGTATAGATCCAGCCTCTTAAGTGTTATAGCCTAAACACACTATGGAAAAAGGGGCTCAGATGACACTGACAGCTCAGTCCACTGGCAGGATTGTAACACTACTCTTTTGCACTCAACTAAACTCTGCATGCTGTGATTTTGTCTATTTTTATTTATACCTTTCAGTGTGAAACTGTATTTTTAGTGTGTAAATATAAGCAGAATACCATGCACTGCTGTATGGGCTTTTTGTATGCAGAATTTGGTTTATTAGACACGGCTTTCATGTTTCCAGTTTCTGTGTGTTTGCTGCAGGGTGGAAGTTAAGGGGGTGCTGCATGCTGCAGGGAACAACGTGGGATGGGGTTGGCACCCACAGGGAGGCACCGTGGCACTTGCACATTTGCCAGAATTCTGGGAAACATAATTAAACAAAATTGATATTTAAGCATTCATCTTTGTTTCGGAGCCCTTCTGAACAGGGACACTTTAAATAGGACTCAAGTTTCAAGTTGTCAGCTGCTGCTGGAAGATAAGGCATAATTTTTAATGATTTTTTCAGCCATCAGTTGCAAAAGCACAAGTATGATTTTTCCCAAAGACCATCAGGCACACTCTGCAGAGGAGGGGCAGACTAGAGATGAGCACAGGGGCTCAGGAATCTTGATTCCAGCTTCCATGGGACAGGCGTCTGTCTATAGTGATTGTATTTAAATTTGAGGGGGGATGGTGCATAAAAACAAATTTCTGAGAGAAGCTTTGAGCAGACTGAATCCCAGAATGGTTTGTGTTGGAAGGGACCTTAAAGCTCATCCAGTTCCAGCCCCGGCCGTGCACAGGCACACCTTCCACTAGACCAGGTTGCTCCAAGTCCCATCCAACCTGGCCTTGAACACTGCCAGGGATGGGGCAGCCACAGCTTCTCTGGGCAACCTGTGCCAGGGCCTCAGCACCATCACAGGGAAGAATTTCTTCCTGACATCTAATCTAAATCTCCCCTCTGTCAGCTCAAAGCCATTCCCCCTTGTCCTGTCACTACATGTCTTTGTAAAAAGCCCCTTCTCCAGATTTCTTGTGGCCCCTTTAGGCACTGGAAGCTGCTCTAAGATCTCCCAGAGTTTTCTCTTCCCCAGACTGAACAAGCCCAATTCTCTCTACTGGAGATACACAGTCACTGTTGCCAATTTAATGTGATCATGCCATGTTATTTCAGCAGCCCCTGTTGACTGCACTGTTTACCTCTCATTAACCCTGCTCCTTTCTCAGAAGAAGCCAGATCAGAAAGAGGATCTGTTGCTGAAGGGAGAAGAGTCTTCCTTGCAGCCCCTTTCCCAGTGCAGCAAAGCAGTCTCCTGCAATCCAGTTAATGGAAGACCAACACATGCTCTATGTCAAGACATATGTGTGTGTGTTGTGTGTTGAATGTTGGCCAGAGTATTTGATGCATCATGTAAGGCTTTTTTATGCAGTTCACTTTTTATCCCTCAGTTTTGAGATGGGCAGCTGTGAAGCTTGTTCTTGGGTATCAACACCTCTAAGAAGTGTGCTTGACTCTTTCTTTTCTCAAAGGTGACAAGCAAGAGATGACAAGAGTTACTTCTTGCTTCTGACCTCCTTTCGGGGAGGCTGTAATTTGAACATGCCAGGTACCCAGTTGTTAATGTACACATTGTTATTTGTTGGGGAGAATTTGTATCTGGGCAGGTATCATTGCTTGTCTTCAGGTAACTTCTATTTCTAAAACCACTTCTTGTGTTTTCCTTAAACTTTATATGTTAGTTTTCTTAAAACACTGAGATGTTATGGACATGTTCCTGCAAAGCACTTCATTCTGGGCAAACTGCTCCCACTTCATTAGCCACACTACTCATAGTTTGGGGGAACACAAGCACCACTTGCTTCAGCCCCAGGCTGTGGCTCTCTGTTAATCATCTCATTTCGCCTGAACTGGTGTGACTAGCCCACTGCTGAAGTATGACAGCCTGCAGTTCCCTGACGTGGCTACTGTATGAAAAGGACCAGCCAGCATCAGCTCTGGAAAAGCCACTGCAGGAATTCACCGGGAGCTATTCCTGTTTCAGCGAGGCATTCCTCGCTGTCTGTTACATGGGACTGGATAACCTGGCCCAGAAATTATTCTCCTGCCCTGACCCCGAATCGAGTCCTTGAACGAAGCCTCTGTGTGCCGGCAGTAGAACCTCCTTAAGAGAGAAGAAAGGGGAGGAGAAAGCGTGGCTCCCTGGCTATAGCTACTCCTCCTCCCGGTTATTTCATCTTCCTTACAAGGCTAAAGCTAGCAGCTTTCCTCTTTGCCTGTGTGCCTCAAAAGCAGCAGAGCAAGCCCGGAGGATCCCGGTGGAGTGCAGTGGGATGTGAGGCTGACAGGGATGGGGAAGGAGGCACTGGTGTGAGCTCTGCAGAGCATAAGACAGAGAAGTCTGGGGCTCTACAGAGGAGAAATGTGACAGTATCCTATGAATGCTAAACCAGGTATTCATTGATGCAGATCTTCCCAAGAAACATGAAAGCAAATCCAAAAAGAAATCACTGAAGGGAGACGAGCGCAACGTGAGAGGTAGGTACATTTTTTCACGGGCAGAAACAAAAATAACTGGTTTTATTTTGTTTGAAAATCACTGCTGTAATGTCTAAAACTGGGGACTGAGAAATACATTTACTAACAACTGAATAAACCTGGTCTGACTCTGACTTCAGAGGCAGCGCTGGGTAAAGAAGTCTGATCAACAAATGAATTCAGGTGCTTCTGAAAATTCTTTTTCTCTTTAGGTATTTGCACATTAAAACTTCTTTAAAATCTGTTTTTCTGTTTGCTCTCTCTGCTATTACTAAAGGCTTTTGAGAAATAGTATGCATGTTGCAAATGCTCCTGTACCCTTGCTCTTGCAATAGGGCATTTCTTCACAGAGATCCATGACCTACTGAGCTGGAATTCTGACATCTGGTTGAGGTTACCAGAGCTGGTATTTGGGATTCAGGGTTTGTTTTTTTCCAGTTTAATTGAAACAAGCTGAGATTATCTACATGTTATACAAATTGTTTCCATGCTTTGACCATCCAGTCTCTCTGAAGTGTAATTCTAGGACTGATAAATCTGAACTGGGAAAGAGGAAACACCTTGACAGTTCAAAACTGCAGCCCTTCTGTGGGTCATGCTGCCAGTGAGAGTGGCTGAAAGACGGAAGACTTTGCCCCTTGTCTGTAAGATGCTCTGAGACAGATGTCAGCAAATATGACACTACTACGCTTAGCATAACTGAAGGTGCAATACTTGGGGGTTTGATTTACATCTTTGCAACACTAGAGGACTCACAAATTCTTCTATTCAGCAGGTGAAATGAGACCAAGAGACCAGAGGATTGCTACACAGCTCTTGCAGATTCTCATCTAAGGCATCAGCTCGGCCTTCAGCAAGTGTATGTGGAGGTGCAGGTTCAGCAGCGAAGTATGGAAGTGCTACGCCGTTCCTCAGTCTTTGCTGCAGAGGTGATGGAGGTTTTTGACAGGTCTCCCACTGACAAGGAGCTTGTGTCCCAGGCCAAGGCTCTCTGCAGAGACTACATCAATTCCAGGCTAATTCGAGCAGGTGTTAGCTGGAGCAAACCTGAGTACAATGCACCAGTGCCTGGTGGTAAGCTAGCCGAGGTGTCCACCATACTGCTGCGACTGGGTAAGTGCCTGCATGGTACCATAAGGTGCCACCATAAGGTATGGGTGGGAACTGAAACTATATGGAGCAATTCAGACCAGGCCAAGGTTTGTGGAACTGATGAGTGCCAAGAGGCTTTTCATGTGATGATACAGAGGTTTTTCTTCTCTGCTTTGGGCATTTAGATTTGGTTTTAGTCATATTCCCTAAACAGCTCATTTACTTACATTTTATCAAGCCCTTGGAGTACAGCTCAGAGCCGTGCTTCTGCAGAGCTACTTTTTTCTGAGGACTTGGAACGATTTAAAAGCATAATGCAGTCCAATAAAGCCCAACAGCAAACTAATTTTATCTGCACAAGACTCCAGCTGTGAAGCAGTTCTCACAGTAGTTCCAGTAGTCTTTCTCAGCTTGGCATTTTAACAGGTCTTGCGGTGTTTTCTTCAGATGTGACTTATCTGCCATGATGCAACCCAAACTTGTATCTAGTAGAGTTCTGCTGCCTCTGGACTTGGGGCTCCACCAGTCGCTTGCCCAGATGCAAGGACGTTTAATTTGCTTAGACCATGTGTGTTGGAGATCCTACAGAAGGTGTTTCTCAATGACAGGATGATAACAGCGTGCTTAATTTTCCTTTGCCTGTCTTAATCATGTTGCAAAACATGAATTTTCTTGCTTCTTATTGGAGTTGGCTGATGTTCACTGTCATACACTGCCCAAACTTACCAGCCTTCATCATGGACAGGTGACTGCCAGGGTCTAGGAGGAGCAATTTGAAGGTTATGCCTGTAGGCTGCTACCTGAAGACATGCTCTGGAGTTGTGCTTGCAACAACACCACCTACTAAATGCTGACAGTTGCCTGGCCTTTTGCTTTAGGTTTTAGCTTCCTGTGTACTCAAGTCTAGCTGTTTGTCTTTCGGGATGCTGACACCCTCATTCTCAGGAGTTGCTTCTGACATCCCTCTTTGCCTGCAGGCTAGTACATTAGCTCACATCTGGCTTGAAAACTACCACTAGCATTTGCATCTGATTTAATCACACCAAAGCTCAAATAAGTTTGGTGATGTAACCTTTAGCTGGGCTTAACAGACTCAGGATCAGGCTAGTCTCCCCGCTTTCTCCCATTTCTTACTACTTCTGTTTGTTATTATCCCCAGTCATAAGGTGACTTCTTTTTCATTCTTTTTCACGTTTTCTCTCCTATGCTGATTGTATTTCTTATTTTGTTTCCAGTGGTTGTTTGGTCTTTGGGGTTTTTTTTGTTCTTCTGTCAATCTCATTGCTTCTTTGAACTCTATTCCTTCTCTGCCTGGGTTGGGAGTTGAGATCTGTTTGCACAGATCTTCTGTGGGTGGCCAGGAACGTGTTAAAGGGCAAGCAGGTGGCAGACTGGATCTGCAGGCATCTTCTGGATGACTCTCCTGTTACTTACTTGTGTCCAGATGGAAAGATTTGGCTGACAGTCCCAGGAACTTGGCGCCTTCTCTGACAAATCTGTCTGTGGTACCCATGCAACAAGAAGGGTGAGCAGTCCTCCTCATTAGGATGTAGAGTTGTTTTCATCCTGTTTGTTCAGAAGCTCTGCCTGCCACATGGCCTGTGTCTTTCTTTTACCCTTTGCTGCTATAACCACTGCAAGTCCAAATAGTACCCAGGCACCTGCCAAGAATGGTAGTGCTTAGGAGCTTGCTAAGCAGTGCAACAAGCCAGGCTAGTTTTTGCTCGGTGATGGTGCAGAGAAGCCCATGGAAATGAGAAGTTGGAGTATTTCCTAGCCCTCTTGAACACAAAGAGTCTAATGAACTGACTGGTGGGTGAGCAGAGGTGCTGGGCACAGGCAGTGCAGTTGCAGTCTTGGGGAGCTAGAGCCCATCAGCTCAGTGAGGCTTAGCAGCTAACTACTGCAGTTTAGTCAGAGGTGGTAAAACTTAGTGATATGGCCACAGAGACACCCCAGGCCAACCTGCCAGAGGTGTCGGAGGTCTGGTTTATTTGAATGTCTGTCTCCTCTGGCTAAGGCCCAGACAAGTGCCCTTTTACCGCTGACCTGAGCTTCTGCGTGTGAAAATTGTTCCTGGAGGAACAAGGAAAAGCACAGAAATTACTCTGAATGTTGCAAAGTGTACAGTCAGGCACTGGAACATGGACACCAGGGACTGCCACCAATGTAAGGTGCTGCTGGAGAGGACCTGTGGCCACCAGGGCAGGCAGTCTCCCTGAGCTTGGGACTGCTTTCCAGTGCTTTTTCTTCAGTCAATGCTCTTGCCTGCCCTGTGCATTGCTTCAGGGCAGGGCCCGCTTTAACAACACATGTGCCTCCAACCAAAACCTGATCTCATCTGTGGCCTCCAGGCACTGCTTGTTAAAAACTGTAACGGTGGCAGGCTACCAAGTGCTGATCCCACCCTCCCGTGCTTCCATCCCCACTAACCACAGGCAGTGCTATCCCTATTTCCTTGCATTTACCAGGAAGCCTGTGTGCTCCCTGCAAGAGAAAACAGCTGTTGAGTAATACAACTAAGGTTTTCCTGTATCAAGGCTGACCATATGTTGGCAGGGTTTCCTCTTGCCATCAGATTGTGTAAGCCAATCCCACATGCAGAAAGGGTCTTTAGAGCTCATCTGTGGTATTCAGTATAGCTGGTCATTTCCTATGCTGTGCTGGGTGCCAGCTAAATGACTTCAGGATCAGTAGCTAATGACTATAACAAGCTTCTGATTGGGATGGCATCTTCCTTTTTAGTTCCCACAAAAATGATATTTTCAGGAGAATCAGCCTGCCATCTGACTGGGGCAAGCCATCTAGGTTTTGCAGTGGGACGTAAGCTTGCGCCAGCCTTCCTCTTCCCTGGGTGCTCTACAGCACCCTTGTGCAGAAGGACATAGAGTGTCTTTCTAAATTCCGATAGCACTCTCCACATGAAAAGGGCCTTAGTCCCATGCAATGTATGCATTGTGTCATGCTCCTATGGCAGCTGTGCAACCCTCATTAAATATTTGTAGCCCCCAATAGCCAGACAAATCCTTGGAAAATGGGCTTTATTAATTCTACTTCTCAAAATTGGTTTGTTTTGCCACAGAGGATAAGTTTCACTGCTGTTGTCAGTGCTCCATAGCTCAAACCTGTGGGAGTAGGCTCTCTGGTTGTCCTTGGTATTTCCATCTTGGTCTTCAAGCCAGCCTAACACCTCCAAACATTTCCCAGATGGATTAAAAACAACCTGGAAGTGAAAGCATGTGTCTCTGTGTGTCGGCAGCCTTGTTGCTGAGGAGTGAGCCAGGCAAAAGAACATCTCTTTAACCATTTGTAGGAGAGAAAGACCAGATCGTCACTCAGTGCCTGTGTGAGAGGAAAACAGCTGAGCTGATAGCCTCTGTACAATTACTGTCATGCAGCTCTGGGTGGATCTTTGACTTCCGTCAGCCTCCAGCATTTTTGAGTCACTCTTATCTTGATGCTTTTTGTACAAGGGTGGTTGAGAAAGGGTGTATCTCTCAAAAGCTTACATAGATGTACATGCCTCCTTTCCACTTCCAAACTAAAATGAGATGGCTTTGCTTATCTGAGGCCGGTCTCCTGTGTTGGAGGAAAGTCAGGCAGCAGGGAAACATCATTTATAATTGGGGATTACTGCAGCTGTACCACCTGTATAGGGCCACTGCCTGTTCCCCAAGCACAGGGGATGTTAAAAGAGCAGGCTGCAGGTAGCAGGGGTTGCATTTAAATGACCCTTTGTTCTCTGCTGCTTGCTTAAACTAAGGTGGATCTGGGGTTAAATCTCTTTGGCTGAAGGTGGCCCCAGCTCTAATTCCTACGTGGTGAGAGCAGACCTTGGTGTTCCACGTGTTGACTCCTGACCATTTGTTTCTAGGGGATGAGCTGGAATACATTCGCCCCAACGTCTACCGGAATATCGCCCGCCAACTGAACATCTCCCTGCACTCGGAGACGGTGGTGACAGATGCCTTCCTGGCAGTGGCAGCACAGATTTTCACTGCAGGTATCATGCCCTGGCAGATATGCAGACAGGGCTGGGTAGAAGGGAACAGGATGGAGCCACCTCTCTCAGAGAAGGTGTGTTTCTGGGATAGCCTGCATGGTGGGGCCTGGTTTCTACGTGGGCAGTTTGGCAATGTGCCCTGCTTTAATGATTTAATGACAGCTCCACTATTCCCTGTTGTTCTGGCAGGGAAATGCCCTGTTTTATTATATCCTCCTGGCAGGTTCTCGCTCATTCTAGAAGGCATCTCCTGCCCTTCCTTGTTAGGAGGTGGTGTTACCTTATTACACAAGGAGGCCACTCATTCCAACCTCCTTTGCTCATCATTGGCAACAGGAGAAGATTCATTACATGGGAGACTCCCTTGTTCCAGCTCACACTGCTGATGTTAGGAGCCAGAACCAACTCATCACAAGGGAGTTCCTCTCTTTCTGGCTTCCTTTCCCACAGCAATAGCCAGAACTGCAATGAGCCTGCTGCTTCCAATTGCTGCTTCTGCTTTCTGACAATCAGTGTCCTGGCCCTCAAGGCCAGCTGTTCCAGATGAGCATGTGCTTTGTCTTTCTGGCTGTTTAGATGTGAATGTTCCCCTGCTTCTGTTTGACTAGTGTCAGAGGTAATTGCCAAAAGCAAGGATGCACTCTGTGCTATGTTTTTCCAGGGGAACCTCTGTTTGCCCTGAAAAGCAGACCCTGCCTGTCATTGGGAATGCAGTCAGTGGGAATGAAGGGGAGAGAAGCATTTTACATGGAGATTCATGTCATGCAAGTCCTGACAGGGTTTGTAGGCATTCTGCAATGTCTTGTGTTGTCTGTGGAAGGGACAATAGATGTTAGAGACTGGAAACTAAACAAAAAAAAAAAAATAAGTTTTGTGCAACAGAATAGTAGTGTGAAAGGACAGGATCCAGTGACATGGACATGGTAAGCATCATAGGAAGCAGTGATTCTTGTACTTTGGGAATAGCTGCTACAGGATAGAAGTCCAGATTTTTGTTGTGCTTTTAGATGGGCTTCCTCACTCAAGCTATTTTTATCTTCACAATTAGCTATGCTTCTCTAGGAGGATGAACTGTATGGGAACCACTTACAGCCTGGAGAAGCCCTGTGCTGACACCCTGGCCTTCAGGCCTGAAGTGTATTGTGATGGAGGGCACAGATCCTCTCCTGAATCACAACAGTTGACAAAATAAATCTCTGAGAGAGACTGCTCAAGCAGGGCTCCTGGCAGGTTGAGCAGGGCAGATTTCCTCCCTGGATCAGCAAAATTGATGTTGTGTCATAGGAAATGTATGGAATTGATTTCTGTGGCTAGCACTGCAGCCCTTGGCATTCTGTCAGAGCATGCCTGGAATGCAGATTGCCTTTGCACTGGGCTGGCCTGGGGGGTTCTGTGGGCCCAGAAAGCAAGAGCTGGTCAAGTATGTCAGGAATGTCTGAGCGTGGCTGTGTTCAAAGTGCAGGTGCCCTGTCTTGTCGCTTAGAGCTGAGCTTTACTTGCATCAAGGCTTGTAGAAAAATGAAGGTCAAGTTTGCAGGTTCAGGTATTTGCATTGCAGGTAAGTAGGTTATCTTCTTAGATGACTATAGCTGACTACAGGACTGGCCCACCTCCAAAGCTGAAGTGACAGGGAATTAGGCCAGAAAGGTGGATGGCTGTGGGTGGAGCAGATGCATGCTGCTATGCTGCAAAAGCATGATGCTGGGGAGAAGGCCCTGCTGGCTCCTGAGATTCCTCCTCTCACCAATGTATACTGGCACATTCATTAAGAGCTACAGGGGTTTTGTGTTCTTAGAAACTTAGAATCATTTAGATTAGAAAAGAACCTTAAGATCGAGTCCAACCTAGCACTGCCGAATTCACCATTAAATCATGTCTCTAAGTACCACATAGAATCATGGAATAGTTAGGGTTGGAAAGGACCTTAAGATTATCCAGTTCCAACCCCCCCTGTCATGGGCAGGAACACCTCCCACTAAACCATGCTACTCAAGGCTCTGTCCAACCCAGCCTTGGATGCTGCCAGGGATGGAGCACTCATAGCTTCCTTGGCTAACGTATCCCAGTGTGTTACCACCCTTACAGTAAAGAACTTCCTCCTCATATCCAACCTAAACTTCCCCTGTTTAAGTTTGAACCCGTTACCCCTTGTCCTATCACTACAGTCCCTAATGAAGAGTCCACCCCCATCATCAGGCTAAACAACCCCATTTCCTTCAGCTGCTCATCGTTAAGAGCTGTTCTCTAGAAGTTGTTCAGCTTAGCTCAGGAGTCAAGTGCAAAGTGTGGATGGTTTAAAAAGTTTTTGTTGAATGTAAAGCTAAAAATTGTAACTCTTGATTCTAAAATTGAAGGTTTCAGGATAGTAAGAATGGGATCTGGATTCAACCATTTGAGGCTGGCAATGGTAGAGACTTTGGGAACACGGTAGAAGCCCAGGCTCAAGCTCTGTTGCCAGTGCAGCTCCGTGTCTGAGGACATCATGCTGCATAAATGGCTGGCAATTGGCTGGCTGCACAGGGAGTGGATTCAAACCTTCCCAGTGCTCTATATGCTCCTCTTTTCCTTCTTTCCCATCTCTGCCTCAGAGCAGCTAGCAGGATAACCTGTGAGCGTGAGGCTGGGGTTGTGTACTCAATTGGTTTTGTCTATTGCAATTTCTCTTGCTAGAAAGCTGCTGAGCTGCAGAGGGGGAGGAGTTCACTGATTTTCAGCATTCCTGGATCCCAACTGCATTCTCAAGACTCAGCATTTAATGCTAAATCCAGCAAATCAGAGCGGGCTGTAGCAGCCAGACATTCATTCCTGTTTTTTTAATAGTTCAGAGCAAAGAGGCTCTTATTGAGCAAAGGAAACCAGAGACTCAAGTGCAGTCTGAGTTTTCATGCCAATTACCATGGGTAAAGCATCTCCAGCCTGGTTTTCACAGTCCAGCTTCAGTCTGATACTGCAGTGCCCAGACAGTCTGGGGAGCCTCATTAGCTACTCACATTGCCTTTCCAGCAAGGGAGGGGGGACTTTGACTCTAACTTGCTGAAGAGCTTTTCTCCTTAATCCTTTACATGGCCTTCTTCCACACTCTAGCCTGGTTTAAGTCTTCACAATGTACTGCTGGCTATGCTCGCTTCCTGTCCACAGTCTAAGCACAAGCCCTAGATGGACTGGGGACATCTGGCATCCTTTCTGGACCCAATGCATGGTCACATTGTGCCATAGTTGACTTCAGAGGAGTGTCTATTCCAGTTATCTCAGGTTTGGCTTTTTTCTCATGTAGCTTGAATCCCAGTTACATTAAGATTAACTCCTGAGAATACAAGGAGAAAGTGTGCATTTCACAGAGCGTGGTAAGGCTTAAGCTGTATTTTGCTTCCCTGTTAGTTATTGAGCCCATCTGTTTGGAGACTGGCACTGCAGAAGCCATACCTGTTTTGAATGTTGAAGGATCTGCAGCAGCATCACCTCTGGGACAATACCACTGGTTTTAGTGTGTGTTCCAAAGCTGCTCTGCAGCCAGCAGGAGGCTTTCCTCTGACTTTAACAGGCTTTGGATTGGGGCCTGGCTGAGCTGGCATTTACATTAGCTGTTTAAATAAATCCCAGAAGGAAGGGGTCACTTTGTGGAAAAACAGGAGTAGAAAAGAGAGGTGCATTTTCCCTTCCTAAAGGAAAGTTTCCTTCAGTTGGTAAGAGCTGCCAGGTATGTGGGCTCTTGCAAAGTTTGTATTGGTTTGGGTGTTCATCACTTTTTAATCAGGAGTGCTTGGGCTCAAGTGAACCCTGTACAACAGGGATGGTTCTCAGGACAAAATGCTTTCCCCTGCAGCAGCAAATGCTGTTAGAAATGCATCCCACAGCTTCCTTATCTCTTAGGCCTTCTGAGCTGAGCTTCCTGCCTTGTGCACATCCCTCTGCTCTTCTTTCTGTCCACCAGAGGAGATTATATTGTGTTGGCTGTATTCTCCCAGAGGTTGAAATGTAGCCCTTGATCATGTTTCTCTTAGGTCTTATTTGCAAGTTAGGCTTTGATGCTGTGTGGAGCAGGGGGAAGTTTATTTGAGTAACCTTGGGTAAAGCAATGCTCTGAACACTTGTGTCTCATGGCTTCTTCAGCTCTTCCAGGGAACAGACAAGCTCATATGCAGCAGGAACACTTTCAAGAGCAGTCTTCTGCTAATTCATTTTTCCCCTGGGCTTGCCAGTGTTTATGTACCTCCAGCTCCATGACTGGCCTTGGGTTGCAACTCGCATTTCTTAGTTTTTAAAATGCCTTTTAAGTAACTTTTCACCTTTCCCATATCCTTCTGTTCCATCTTTGTGAGCAGATCTCTCAGAACTTTCTATGTTTTCATTGTTCCTTTCTAGGCCAGCTTTCTATTCCCTCTTTTTGTTAGCTCCTGTGCATGCTAGTCCAAACAATGGGACACTGTGAGTAGGTTGTCTTGCTGGGTGATGAGTGTTCATTTCATTTAATGTGGATTGTAGCCAGACCTTTGAGGAATTCTGAGCAAAGTAATGTGTTTTTTCTGCTCATATGCACTGGGCAGATGCAATTGCAGCTTCTGCCAAGGTATGCATGAAGCTAGTGTCACCCTGACCCTGGCCTGGACATCACATTGGGCAGAGACACTGCCCTCTCTGTAGATTGTGCTCCTTTACCCTGACAAGGGAGTTCTTGAGAGAAAAGTTAATGGAGCTGGAAAAGTGCAGATGGGGGCTGCTGTAGCTGTTCCTTAGCCCTGCCTGGGACTGGGTGGATGCTGGAGCCCTCCTGGGGCAGAGGGACCAGTCACAGGTATGGCTCAGCTTTGTCTAGAGCAGCTGTTAGAGGTGTCTGCTCTTCCCCTGCCTGAGGGCTCCCCTACAACTTCTTTGTGAACAGGAGCATAAGCTGTGCATTCCTGCCTCAGGTGAGGAGCCCAGCCAGATGCTGTTTCCATCTTCTGCCTCTAGCAGTGGCAATAGGGATCTTCATGCCAAGAAATCAGATTTCCTCCTCTCCCACCCCTGTGGCCCAGCTCTGCCAGTAACAGGAAAAGCAGATTGACAAATTGGTTTGACCCTTATAGGAATGATCTGTAAAGAGGAGGATCATGGAAAGTGACCTCTGACCCATTCACATCTATTACTATGATGAGCATTGGCCAACAGCTTGCCCTCTTTCTGCTGTCTGTGAGAAAGGGAGAGGGGCTCTGTCAGTGTCCTGAGGAAGCGTTCACCTTGCACAAGTCCTGCAGCAAGCACCACCATGAAGCAACCCTGCCAGGGAAGCCAGAGCTGAAGGGCTTTCTCTCTGTCCTCCCTCAGAAGAGACTCCTGGACTGACACGTCTGTAGGGCAAACCACTTTCCTGTGTATTAAGGAAATCATAGGTCTGTTGAGCCTCTGTCTTTCATAGGTTGTGAATACACTTCTGTTGGAAAGAGAAACTTGGGTTTAAAACAAAGTTAATCAAGACTACAGCTCTCTTTCTCTACCAGGGTGTCCTCAGCCCCCTGTCAGTCTTAGTGGCTGCCATGTAAATATCTCATACCTAATAGGCTTGCTTCAGATACTTGAGAAAGAGCACTGTCAGTGAGAGTTTGGGAATAAACCAGTGGACTTCCCTGGACTTCTGGGTAGATTTGATTCATGTAACTCAAGATGCAAGGAGCCACGTTTCCACAGGGATGGAGAACTGTACAAACCGACTTACATTAAGGCTGAGAACAAGCCAGCTGAGGCTCTGGTCCAGGAGATTGTGTTCAGCAAGAGGTAACGCATTACAGCCTCTTTAATTGGGTGGAGATCTATTGACCCGCAACAGGACAGCCTGTTTCTTGCCAGGAGAACCCTTCTGCTTAGTATTCTTTCATGTGGTTTCATAACCTCTTTCTGGCTTGTTCTGCTGGCTGTCATAGTGACACAATGTGAGAAAGAGAGATAAACAGTGATAAACAGTGTGAATACCACATAGGCAGTGAACTTCCTGAGTGACAGCTCTGGAAGGGACACCACAGAACCTACTAAAACCAGAATAACAGCCAATTTAGCTATATTAGTAACTTCCTCTGATCTTGGAGATAGCACTGGAGAAGGACAGAGCATTACTAGAGACTGAGCTACTGTTGTCACTATTGCTACAAAGCTACAAAAGAACAATCTGTAAATTTTGATCTAGCATCAGTGCGAAGGCTTTTTGGAGCACTGGATAGGTTTTCTTCAGTCTAACAAGCCATTGCTGTGGCTGACATTTCAATAGCTACTCTTAAGTGTTAGTGTGAATGTCCCTTTGAGGCACTAAGTGGAAGGATTGTGGAAATGCTCATGAAATCTGTATGTATTTTAAAGAAATGTGGGGAGCTCTGCTGTGGTGTGGGGTCTGGAGTTCCGTTCCAAAGAGATGGATCAGGGTGCCTGGGGATCTGGGAGTGCAATGAAGGAAAGAGGGAGACTCTTCATTTTGATTATATTTAAGGGTTTGCTTTCTCAGCTGAGCACATCCAGTTTTCTGATTGTGTGTTTAGTACCTCCTGGTTCTTAGATCTAGTGACTGAACTAATCTTTCCTCCCTCTCACCTCTTTTCTTTCATGTTGCAACTCATCAAGAAGTGGTTTGTGTGGGTTTTAAATACCAAAACTTCACCTGGCTTTTGGCTACACTTGAGAGAGACCTTGGATGGATTCCATAAAGATCTAACACTGTAAAATACTTCACAATCTACTTATCAAATACTGCTATTCCAGATAATAAAGTACAAGGGGAATTCAACTACCTACCAGGTCCAAAGGAAATCCATGTGCCTTTGGGCTGTGGTAGTTCTGCATGGGTGCAGAAGGGTTATATTTCCAGGTCACTGATAAAAGCCTGGTGATGGGCTGCTGTCTGCAGTGTTTAAGCATGAGCAGTTTATGCCCAGAGGTGTAGGCAAATTGTGAGGGAGACCCAGGGAAGGTGGCTACTGTCCAGAACTGAGCTCGAGTGCTTATCACTAGCTTTAACAGGAAGATGAGTGCTGCTGGGACAGCTTCCATGGAGAATTCGCTGCTGGCAGGTCAGCCTAACAGGAAGGCTGATTTCTAGGAGATTAGATAACTGGCTGACACACTGTGCCTGCACTGCCTTCAGTGGGACAGGATACGCAATGTTAAGGATTATAGGCAGAGTGGCCGAATTCTTGAAGCTACCTTGTTTTCAGGTGGAGGCTGAGTTGTATTCCCTTCATCAAGGAGAACACCAACCCCCTTGGCCCGGTACCTTTGCCTCCCTTTTCTGCTCTTGTGTTATGGAAGAACAGTCTGGAGTTGCCCATGTCATGTGCTTTGCATGTCATATTGGAACAGTCTCCTCTGATATAAGAAAAAAAGGAACATTTTGTCTAAATGGGATTTAAGAGTTGTGCTGGCGGCAAATCCCCAAGTTGTTCAAACTCTTTGGATTCAATCGTCTCCTGTGCATCATGTGTATGGCTGAGAATTAACAACAATATAAACCATGATGGTGCACATTCTCCCTGTTCTGATGACACCTTTGGGCTGCACTCTCCGAAGGTGTGTAGCCAGTCCTGGGAGAGGGACAAACCACGTTCAGGTCAGATCATTTAATTCTGCTTCTCCAGGTGGAGCATTTTCCCTAGTCCTGGTACTCTAGTATTTCTTTGCTCACAAGGTAGAGAACATGCAGAGTTGTGGCTGCACGTGAACTTGGAGCTGCACACATGCAGCTTAGGCATGTGAAATGAAGGAGAGCTCTTTCCTTTGATTATTCAAGCATGAGCTATGTGTGCATGTCTAAATCTGAATGACGTTTCTTCTTTTCACAGGCATTACATGGGGCAAGGTGGTGTCTCTCTATGCTGTGGCAGCTGGGCTGTCAGTGGACTGTGTGCGGCACGCACAGCCAGCCATGGTTCACACTATCGTAGACTGCCTGGGAGAGTTTGTCCGCAAGACCTTGGTGACATGGCTGAAAAGGAGAGGAGGCTGGGTAAGAGATGCTGTCTGACCGAGCTTGCTTCCACACATGCAGACCAGAAAATATCCCAGCTAATGAAAGCCAGAGTACCCCCACTGCAGCTTTCAGCAGAGAAACATTGGTTGAGGTTCTCTTCCATGGTCACCACTGTCCTACTTACACCTCTGTTGGGCTCCATATAGCTCTTACTGCCTGCTGGTCCTGTCCTTGACAGCATCAGCTGCTCTGGCCCTCAGCTTCCTGTGTAGTTGTGCCTGACTCACCAGGACCTGCTTGTCTCTGGAGCTGCCAGCCAGTCATAGCCAGAGACTGTAAAGAGGGGTCATACCCTTGGGCAGCTCTTTTCTAGAAACTGAAAAAAAACGAGGCCTGCCAACTTAATTTCTCTTTCATATACTCCATGGTTCTCCAGGTCAAAGCTTAGTATATTAATGTGACTTACCACCATGGGGAATTTGAACTCAGCAGTTTGTGCCATTCCCTGACCTTTAGAGTGTTCCATGAATAACTTCTGAAATAGCTAAATTGAAGCACACTTGTGCTTTGAAGGGCACTTTTAACACCTATCCACAGTGGAAGGGCTCCTGTCTTTGTCATAGGACTGCTCTGAGATGATGGGTAAAGCATGGTGCGGCTCTGCATTGGTGTAAATTCCATATCATATAGCTTTAAGCCTCTGATTTCTTTGGTTCTCTCTGTACCCAATGGAAAACACAATTCTCCTGTGGAGGATGGTTCAGAGTAAGAGCTTTACTTTGGCGCTGTGGAATAGCCAGACACCTTCCTAGTGACCTCCTCAGGAGACTGAGCTGACTGATTGGCTGTGCAAGTGGCTAGCAGTTGGGTAACGTACAGATGTACCAGGGTTTTTGTGCCTTTCTGTCACGGATATAGACTCCTCTTGGAGCAATATAACCATAAGCACTTTGTACTGCCTGGCAGATGCTGCCTGGAGCTAAATATTGCCATATGCCACCACTGAGATCATGGGGCATCTTGTTCCCAAGGTATGTACTTTTTCCAGGCTGAGCCACAGTAGCAGATCCTCTCCTTTCCAAGAGGTGATATTTATTCTCAAGCCGTCAGGAAGTGGTCAGGCTCCCACCCCCACACAGACCAGAGAGATGTCTTTTTCCAAACTGAACATTGCTTCTCTGTACTGAGACCCCCAAATGTGTCTGTACCTAATTCAGTCACCCAGTTTCTCCAGGAGTAAAGGTACCTTTTTGATAAAGGGCAATTGGAGAAGTCACGTTATCCTGAATTTGGATCTTTGGCATTTGCTAAGTGTGATTGCCACCTTAAATCATCCTTGCCTTGTCTAAAGTTATGCAAGTTTGCATTCTCAACTGAGTCAGGGAACTGCTTGATTGGACTGAAAAGTGACTCTAATTTGAATGTCTTGATGTGTTTCGTTTTGCATTTGCACAAATAATTGTGCAGAGGCAGGTGAAAAGGAAATCCTGGGAAAGCAACTGATTAATTAGTGCTGTTCCTGCCTTTGAAATCCCTGCCTCACTATCATTTGAGGCTTACTTTAGGTGGGTACCGTAGAGATGGTTGAAATGTATTCTCTGGAGCAACTTTTCCTTAGGAAAATACCCATTTCATTAAAATTAAATGTTGCATTGGAATGTGTCTCCTCCTAGTTGCCAACTAACTTTTTCCTTTGTTTTGGTAAGACATGCTAGCTCTGGTAAGTTTTAGTTTTTGTATTACATTATTAGAATTCAAAACTGTGCTTTGGTAGTTTCAAATGGATATATTTTGAAAGTTTGTTGCATAGCAAACAAGCCACAAAACACATCCTCAAACCAGAAGCAGTTCCTTGAAGGTGAGTAGGTAAGTCCTGTCCATGGCTAGGTCCTTCTGCCCATGATTTCTCTTTGGATGGCAAGCACATTTCTATTGAAGTTGCTAAACATATGCTGCCTCCTCTTGGGATCTGGCCCTAGGGAAGGGAAGCCAATCTCACTGGCTCTATCAAGCTAAGCAAGTGTGAAAGCTGCTGGGTTGTGCTGGTTACAGCCTGTCTCCAGCACTCTCATCAGCAATTTTGGGCTGCAACAAGGAGTTATTTTCCCTCTATAAATGAGTGGTTCCTTCAGTCTGGGGAAAGGCAGCTCATCCTCCTGCCATCTTGTGCTGTGCTTCCCTGGATGTTCCTCTTGATCTAGGCACTGCAGTGTGACATTTCCTAGCCTTGTTTACAAATGTGCCAGATAAAACAGCTCTGTACTGGGGACTCTTTCATCTGCTGATTGTTAGTTTGTCATGATATGGAATCCTCCTCTCCCCAATACACACAGCCCCCATCTCTTACGCATCAGCTCAGGCTGAGCCTGCCAAGAGGAGCCACTGTGCTTCAAGCTGTCTCACAAAAGCCATGTGGAGACCTTGAAAAGGCATTTGAAGCACTCAGCAGCAGGTTCCCATGCTACCTCTATAGGATGGAGAATGATCCAACCCAAAACAAGCCTCTTACAAGAAACCAGAAATGTTTCACTTTTTAAGGCATCATCAGAGAGTTTGCAGCCTCAGTAGAAAAGAAAGAGGGGGGTTATTACTTTTTTCAGCATCTGTTATGTACATTAGCTGCAGAGAAGAGCATGGGACTTGAGCCTGTTTGAACAATTAACAGGCTAAGATTAAACTACCATTGCAGCAGTTTATCAGTGCCTCACAAGACTAAAAGACCTGCTTCATTTTCAGTTCCAGTGGGTTATCAGGTATGCTTTATTTGGATAACAATAGCTGAGGCAGTTGTTAAACAGCTGAGCAATTTTGTTTATCTAAGCAAGCACAATGCAAATTTGTAAGTGCTTCTGACTGCAGCTCCTCTCCATTAGCTGCAGTGAGTTCATTGCCTTCAGTAGAGTCCACACTTTCTCATCTGGAAGTTAACCTTCTGCAGCTATAATCAATGTAGTGTGCGTATTTGGGCCTTCTACTGGTTCACATGAGGCACTCAAACCATTTGGAGCTCAGCTTTATTATTGTTCAGCTGCTTTAACATCTGAATACATGTTCAGGCTGGTACCTGCACATTATGACTTCTCTTGACTAAAGAGACAGTTTGACACAGCTACATTTTAAATATGACATGGTACAGGTCCCTAAAACTGGGTAGGCTGAATCAGGTCAGACTGTTTTCAAATGCAAACAGGGTGACTTTGGTAAGCCATCACTGAAAGCATTTAGGCAGACCCATTTTACTTCCCTCTACATTTCCTCCTGTCACCCTGTTTCCTGTTTCTGCCCATCCTTTCATGCCTATATTCATTTCTCCTGCAGTCTTCACTTCTCAGTTATTTGTGGGCTCAGTGTCTCCTAGTGATCCCTGAAGAACAGCAGTGCAGGATGATTTAGCATGCCAGCCATTCAGACTTCCATGTGAGGGAGGAACTGTGTGGGAGCCCAGCCCCAAGACTGCTGTCAACAGGCCTTTGGTCTGAAGATCATGATCGAGCCAGTTAGTGCAGCGGTACTCGCTACCCAGGCATGAGGATTTGTCTCCTCAGTCACCTGTTTTCTTATGGTTATTACCAAGGTTTGTCAGGTGAGGCTCGCCCATGCCTTGAACACAGGTAGAAATACTGGTAAAGATTATTGTATGCAGTAGCTCTTGTGTCCTGTTCTACAGAAGGAACATCTCAGGGTTGAGAGTGTAACTAACTTCCCCCTGCTTGGTCAATGACAGACTTGTGTCAGGAGGCAAACAGAAACCCCTGAGGGTTTGAGCCCGTAGAGGAAAAGCTGACTGCCCTCCTTCTGACCAGATTCTTGTTCACGTTTGCCACCCAAACGACTTTTTTGACAACTCTCAAGTTGATGTGCTAGTGGTGCACCCTCTGGTGCAGAGCTACAGTACATCTGTCTCCTCGTGCTCGGCTGAAGTTCAACCAAACTCAGTTATATTGCTGACAGAACTTCGTTTCCCCCACCAGAAGATGCAAATTTCTATCTACCTCTGTCCCCTTTGCTTTACCCTCCAGATATTTTCCACCTTCTATTCCCAATGCCAGCTGAGATCCTGTCTTCATGAACTTGTATTGTCATTTTTATTCATTGCAGGCCAGCTTCTATTCTTGTTAATACTTGAAGCCGGCTGCCCAAGCGATCTTTAAATCTGGCCCACGTGTCTTGAAGGCACCTCTGCCAGCACACATATTTCCCCAAACAAAGCTTGCATTGCTTTAGATTTAAATTGGGGGTTGGCTTGCTTGAACGAATTCCAAATCAAACATTAAGGGAAGAGAAAAAGTGCAAGCAACTTGAGCTGATATTAAACAGGGCAACTTCTGGGAAGCATCTTGCTTTACAAAAAAGAACGGGAACGCTGATACTGCCAAACCTTCCTAGCTCTTTGAAAAGGGAATGAAAGTGTCTCTTACTGAGCTATTCTAAATTAAAAGTGCTTGATAATCTTGCTGTAGCATTTCTTTCCCCAGGGGTGAGGAAATGGGGATATTTCACCTTGATGCAGAATGAGGAAAGTTTAGTTTGTAGAGTTCTTGAGCCCAATTTTATAACTCACAGTGGAAGTGTCAGAGCAAGCATTTGTGTTGCTGACAGTGTGGCACAGTGGAGCTGCAGCAGTGATGGTGAGGTGCTGTGGGTTGTGGGGCTGGAAGAATCGTGGTGGCTGACGTGGTTCAAGATATCTCTCTGACGACCTCTGTTCCCTCCTCAATAGGCAGACATCACAAAATGCGTGGTGAACACTGACCCCAGCCTCCGATCCCACTGGCTCGTGTCCGCTGTTTGCAGCTTTGGTCACTTCCTCAAGGCTATCTTCTTCGTCCTGCTGCCTGAGAGATGAATTTGAGTCGTCAAGTGCAGCCCCCTTGCCCCATCTCCTCCTCCACTCCAGAAGCAGCTGTAATGCCAATCTCTGAAGAGGAGGAAGAGAAGACCCATATCGAACAGGCTTGTTCTCCTCTCCCTTCAGCAGGGAGCAAGTGATCAACCACAGTCTCCTTGTTGCACCCACAGGAGACTTTCTCACCATTAAACCTTTCAAGAGTCTTGTTTGCCTGGGAGACTTGTTTGTGTGGCCTGGACATTGCCAGTCCCCCGGCACACTGATTGCAGCTGTGTGCAGTGTGGACCATCTCACATCTGTGTCTTGTGGCTGTGTTCCATGCTTATGCTAGTGCCAGGCAGAGGGGGAAGGAAGGGGGTATTATTTGAAACGGGTTAGAAACCAGGAGTCCCTCCTTCTCTCCATGTGATTCCCCTTTCAGTCCTCATAATTGCCTTGCCTCAATTCTTGTTACTTTTGTGCTTAAACTCCATCTCCTTCTTTATACCCAACTCTGACTTGCTGGGTCTGTCCCCAGCACGGCACGGTAGAGGGGACAATGCAGCTGTGGGTTTTTATTGTGATTAAAACAAACATCATCAGATGCTTGTCCCTGGCATATCCTGGAAATGGGACTATGTGAGAGGCAGTTGCATGGCATGCAGTTTGCAGTGTGTTTCATTGACCCCTCTTGGTGTGGACACACTGTTTCAAACAGGAGAGCAAGGGGCAATGCCTTCAAGCAACAACTTGGTATTGCATTTCATAATGAAGGAAAATGATTTCTCCACTGGGGTTTTGTCAGAACTAAGCATGTAAGTAGGAAGGGCTGTGGAGCATGGGTAGGAATTATGGAAACAGTAAGCGACATGTAAGTTGTGAAAGGGGAAAGCTGTGTCAAAAGTAGCTGGTTTGTATTTCTCCATAAATGTCTTCAGAAGTACAACTCACAGTTGTCTGTGTGGCAAACAATAAAAGAAAATAGGTGGTGTTTCACTATTGCAAAGGGTATTGTATTTGTTTCCAAAGTTAAAAATTCCAAAAAAGGTCAGAGCAGTGCAAACACTCAGGCCATGCTAAAAATACTTCAGCTTTTCCCCTGGTGGGACATGTTAACGTGTTAAAACTACAACTCGCCTGGTTCATGACAGAAATTTAACCCATGTTGTTACCATGTCAGGAACGTGGTGTTTTCATTGACAATATCAAGGCCCTGCTTCTGTTGGCAAGGAAAGCCAGTGGAGACTCTTCTCTGTCAAAGCCTCACAACGAGATGCTCAGCAAGACGCCTTGCTCCCAAGAGCGTGGTGTTGCAGAAAAACACTGCTCCAGGTTAAGCATGTGTTGCATTACAGGTGGTTTTGCTGTTTGGTGGGTTTTAAATCCTGATTTCCCTCCCGCAACCTGTGTTTAAAGGGGCTTTTCTCTTTCTGTCCAGAAGTAACAAATGGGTTTGAGAATAAAGCAAAGCCTTTACTTTTCCGTTGTATCTGTGCAACAGGTTTCTGCTAGCAAGTAGTCGTGCTGTGCTCTGACCATCAGAACACTGGCAGAGGATATGTAGGTGGTTATACCCTTGCACAGTCCTGCTTTTAACTGGTCTAGCCTTTTGCACTTCTCCTGGTGCTTTGACATACGGGTACTGGGCCCAGTGAAGGGCATTTTACCTGCTCAGTCTACTTATTCAGTAGAAAAGTAAGTCTTGCGGAGCAAAACCCTTGGAAGAGAACCCCTCTCTGCCCCCAGTCCCCCAGCAAAATCCCTCGCTGAGAAGGAGAAAGCTTCCTCTTCTGTATCAAAACAGCATTCTGCCTTCTAGGCAGATTTTGGCTGCAGTAATAAAAAGAGGGGTGACGGGGCTTATTCTGACAAAGTTCCCAGTGTGGATGCAGCTGGTGGTGCCCTGGGGTTGGTACATTTTTGTGTGTAAAGCTTGCAGCAGTTGCCCAGCTAAAATCAAATTGCCAAAGGATTATCTTATGTTTTCCTTCCTGGTGTAATTATATTAGGGGTTTTGCTGGCACCTCTCCCACTTGGGATTTTCCTCCTTATAACTGTGATAGGTCTGGCTATGGAAACTTAGACCAGGTATAGCATATGTATGAAGTAAACTAATTGTGCTTTGAGCAGTGGGGAAAGGATCCCCTCTGGTCTGCATTAGATGCAGTAAAAGCCGCATGCAGTTCATTGCTGGGAGATGCAGCTTTGTTGTCTTAAAGGAGCTTATGGAAAAGCAGACTTTGGGTTTCTGGAAATACCCTGGTGGTGTGTAGACTTTGCCTTGGACAGCCTCACAGCTCATAAAGTCCAGCTTGCCTTATCATGCCTAGTGTTTTATGAAGTGAGTTAATGGAGCTAGCATAGTTGGACACTGGGACTGTCAGGACCTTTCTCAATTTAGATGCTGTTTTGAAATGTCATACTTGAGACTGTGACTGCCTTTTCAGTAAACAAGCGGCATCAGAGGCACTGTTAAGGAGTACAAAGAGTTAAGTGCTCCAATTAAATGGATTTAATGAAAAGATAACGATAAGCCAAATAAAGCAGCATTGCTGGAAAGGAATGTGTGTGGGTGGGAAGGAGTTTATGGAGGCAGCAGACAAAGGCTCCGTCTGGAACTTGATAATGAAGAGGTGGTGGAGCTCCACACAAATGGGTTGCAGATTTCTCTGGGCCTTGTCTTTCTTCTTGCATTTGCTTGTCCCTGCAACATGCTGAGCAGCGTGCTGCTCATCTTGCACTTAGTGTAAACCCAGGATGGTATTTTTCCCTTTCTTGCTCCTTCTGTGATAACCACAGCGGCAACAGTCCTGCTACCGAAATAAACAGCAAACAAAATTGCACACCCCACTGTGCATTTGGGAAGCAAACAACAGTCTTGAGCTTGATTCAGCCAAGTGTTTATGTTGCCTTTAGTTTTAGTTGTAATATTTAGGCATTTCAGAGTACTTCCAGAGGTCCTTTACAGTCTCAACAGCTCTCTGGCTCTGTGATTTTTCTTTTCTCTCTGCTCTTTTTGCCAGTCCTACCTGATGGGAGACATCAGGGCTGGCTGTTTATCAACCCAATAAACATTTTCCTTTTATATGATTGCTGAAGGTCCTAGGAGTGTGTCTGATTTATTCAGTTGTCAAAGAAACCCAAGAATGTAAGTACCAAGGTTAGTATTGCTATGCTGCTTCACACTGAAAGCCTGTCTGTTGTTCTTTTTCCAGCATCAAAAACTGAAAACCCCCAAACTAACCATCTCACATTCCCCCTCTTCCCATGTCTGCAATTATCTGCTTGAGAAAATTGCTTGTATTGAAAGTTGCCTTCATTTTTTTAAGCTGTTTCTCTCCCATTGAATGTTCCAAGTGAGACTTATGTGCACACAAACTGTCTTGGGGGATTGCTCCCAGTCACCTTTCAGTCCACCGCCCATTTTTATCCCCTGTGCTACAGGGCAGCAGTCACAACAGGGGCAGGAGACAAACCTTTTAGCACAAGGAAAGGTGGCTGCTGTTCACCCTGTTAGGCAGCAGTTACTTGGTACATCTAAAATCCAGCCAAGGGGGAAAGGTGAGGCTGTTGCAGTGGGGGTCTGGAGGAAAGATGAGAGCTGCATAGGGAGTAGCAGGGTGAGGGAGAAAGGGTTAGAGACAGAGAAATGGTATCTTAAGTATTTTAGTGTATGTGAAGTATTTTGCAGGTGAGAGTGGCCTTCATGTTGCTACAGCACAGAATGTCGAATGTCAGCTAAGCCTGGAGAAACCTGAGCTTCAACACTCCTTTGCTCATGGGAGAACTTGTTCCAGTAAGGATTGTTCACACACATACCCCCCCACTGCCATCTTCAGTCTCTGTTTCTTTGTAACAGACCTACATTCAGTCAAGAGAAACAACTCTTTTATCAAAAAGGTAGAGAGCAGGAAAGCCACCTCAGCTTGGGTATTTCAATGACAAACATTTGACTAATGCTTATCATGTCCTAGTCACTGCTTGAACTACAGCTTTATACCTTTCCGTTGTCAAACACTGGCAGTAGGTTCACCTTCTTCAAAGCAACTTAGAGAAACTGAAGTGGTCTCTGTCTTGCAGAAGATGTCACTTGAGTTCCTGCACTGCTTTTTCTCCTGTAAATGGAAAGAAAACAACCTGTGAAGCCCTTAATTTATCAGACTTGCTATTGTTCAGCCCTTCAGTATATAATCAGATGTCAGGGAGCGATACCAAACTTCCTCATTTTCAAACTTGTTTAGACCCTGAGAGAAAACTCTGCCTATTTTATATAATTATTATTCTCCTTCTAATGTGCAAAGTCTGCAAGTGTTAGGTTGTTGGGTTGGCTTTTTTGTTTTACAATTAAACAATATGAAGCAGGTTTCGAGTCCCTCAAACAGCTTTCTGAAAAGATCAAGCCCTTAAGCTATTCTGAAAGCTTTGCCAAGAGACTTCTTGATGAGGCTCTCATCATCATCGTCTCCTTCAATTTCTTTATTGGTGGTGGTTTTATAAATCCAGCATTTATAATTTTTATAAACATAAATTTGCCACAGATTAATTATTCTCTTAGGGCACCATGAAAACAATGCATGCTGCTAAATTAAATACAAGAAAACAGTAATTTGCTGGCAGAGTCTATAAATTTCTTCTATGTAAGTGGTTTGACAGATGGAGTTTAAATACTCCCTCAGAAAAGCCCGTAACCTCTTTAACTCTAAACATTTTGACCCACTGGGATTATGAGCCCATAGCACAGCTAAACACAGTGATCCTTAGCTGAACTTTACACCGTCACCCAGGACCTGGAAGTGCATTGCACATTCAAACAGAGTCTGTGGGAAATAGAGTGCTCCTGGGTCAATCACACGACATGAGCCCATGTCCAGGCAAGGTCAGATGAAAAAAAAGCTTTCCTTCTCGCAGAGGGAGAAGGGGGAAAAAAAGTGTTGGGATGGGAATTTCCAGCTTCCTTCCAAGCAGGTTTCAGAGCTTTAACTCCAAAGAAACTTCATCTCATTTCTCTGCCCATAGGCCAGCGAGCAGCACTAGAGCCTGTCTTCTCCATCACTGCAGGGAGATCTGATATCTCTGCTTATGTCAAATGCTGAATCGTGAAGCTAAACTTAGAAAAAAGACACTGAAGAGATCAATCCCATTTAAAATTTCCACTTCTGACCCTATCATCTCAGGACCTTCACTCATACTTTTGTTAAGCTCCCCTTTTAAGCAAGTTAAGTGTGTTTTCTACCTCCAGAACATTCCCATACCCTGCTGGAACATGTCCTTGATCTTGAGTCCCTTTCAGATGACTGAATGGCAACTGTTTTGGGCATGGAGGATGATGGGCAGTACTGAGGGCTTCCATGGTCACTACTCTGATGGGAGCCAAGAGGACTGGCCACTAGGAGGAACCAAGTCCTGAAGCAGACCTCTCTGTCCCACTGCACAAGGTACTCCCTCATGGCCTGACCTTCATCAGCCAGGAGCTGAGTTCCTGCAGGTGGTCCCTGCAATGCAGATGCATTCTCCCAGTGCTCTTTCACACTGTTCAGGTAACATAAAGCCACCCCAAAACTGAGCCTGAAGCTCTCGCAGTGTCACAGTGTTTTTTTTTCACTCCTGACATGGAGGTGTGAGTCAGTGCCTGCACAGTGACTGCCACAGGGACAGTTTGTTCCCATTTCCCACCAGAACTAAGCCTGGATTTTCTGGTAATCTAAGAAGGGGATTATTTTGATCTCCTTGGCACTTCAAAAGAAAAAATAAATCAAGCTGCTAGAGCACACTTTGCTCTCAGTTCAAGGCCAGGTTGGACAGGGCTTTGAGTGACCTGGTCTACTGGAAGGTGTTCCTGCCCATGGCAGGCGGTTGCAATTGGATGAGCTTTAAGGTCCCCTCCAGCCCAAGCCATTCTATGATTCCTCAGCCAGGAGATAGCCAGACTGTCCTTTTTAAGCCTGGCAAGCTTCTGCTGGCAAAACCCTTTGCCTGTGCTATTGGGCTTTCCCTCTCAGTGACTGAAGTTTAGGTTTGCTGCCAGAGTTCCTGAGAAAAGGGGTCTGAGCCCCATGGCAAATCGACCCAGCACATCGTTTTCCCTCCCAGAGAAGGCAACCCTTTCTAAAATGTCAGGTGCTGTTCCAGAGGCAGGTGTTATTCTGCACAGCATCATACCCACAGCAATGGCCCCATTACCTGACACATTTCCCTTTCATTAGGGCTGACAGCATGCATTTATGCAGGATGGAAAAGGAGAAAACGTGACTGGCATTTCAAAAGGAACAACAATCCCACAAGTGTTGAGTGGCATTGTGTTCAAAGCCTCTCCTGCCTGCTGCAATTTTGCTGCCATCAGGATTTGGGTACTCATTGTTGGTTCCTGTTGGTTCGCACTGGGCTGATACATGCTGTGATCCTGTAATTTGTGACTAATCATAGATTACATGTAGCTGAGAAAAGATGCTTTGATTATCTGTGCCCTTGGTTTTTATGGCTTAACTGGACAAGGAGAACAGCACACTAAAAATACTTACACGTCCAATCTAACATCTTATCTGAGGGAAAGCGATGGATTCACAATGTTGAGCCAAGGCTATATATTATTACAAGCAATAAACCTACTGGAGTCTGTAACTAGCTGGATCTCAGTTACGAGACACCCTTCCCAAACCCTGCAGCACATCAGTGGGTAGACTGCAAAAAATGCACAGCAGCTTTGCTTTAATTTCAGCAGGTTAATTAAAAAAACAAACAGGTAAGTAGAACGCCCTGTGTTATTTTGATATTGCATTCACAGCCTTGAGGTTTTCCAAAGGGGTGATGAGTAGATGCAGTGAGGAAGCTGCGTGGGGTAGCTGAGTGGGATGTGTCTGTGTTAGGCACATTAATCTCTGCCACTATGAGCTACTGCGAAATAGTTACATGTGTCTGGTGCTGTGAAGTCATACATGGGGAGGTAAAAGTCATGATAATTTTGCTGCTGCAGATGGTGGATTGGATGGGACTGGCTCAGGGCTGACTGGAGGCTCTGTACCAGGAGACATTTTCAAAGCAGCCTTCAAAACCAGGCAGGCCATTTGCAGGCTGCCAGTCTGTGCCAGGGTAAGGTATATTTCCCATTCCCTGGCAGTGCTCAAGGCCAGGTTGGACGGGACTTAAAGCAATCTGGTCTAGTGGAAGGTGTCCCTGCCCGCTGCAGGGGGCTGGAACTGGATGAGCTTTAAGGTCCTTTCCAACCCAAACCATTCTGTGATTCTATGACTGTGGTAAGAGCATCTGACAAGAGTGGACTTGAGCCTGACATTGTGCCTGCAGCCAGGCAAGGTTCAGCCCTGGGGCGGGAGTGAAGTGTGCTGCCATCCACTGAGATTGTCCCCATCCCTCTGTGCAGGCAGGCTGTGAGTTTGTGCTGCACAGGACACAGGGGTAGTGAGCTTGCCCTCTTAGGCTGGCAAATGTTGCACCTGTGTGAGTGAATGCTCATGTCTAGTTTCTAGCAATACCTGCAGTGGAGGAGAGCTGGGCTGGGGTTCATAATGCTCAGTCCTGAGCTTAGCACATGCTGTATCTGCCCTCAGTCTGCCTATGATGGTAGAAAGGTTGCCCCGTGGGTTTTAGGCTTCAGCTGTAGCTTCAGACCTGGAGCTGGAGGAGAAGGAGCATACAACTATCCAGGGGATGGGTAAGGGCACAGCACCATCCTGAGCAGCCTTTCAGATTGTTGCTGTGCCTCATGCCAAAGGGCTCTTCGTATTTGCTGCCTCTCAGACCAAGCACAGCTCCAGGGTTGAGCAGAAAGTCTTGGAGGCACTGGGAGCCTGAACTGACAACATGCCAAGATTAATTTGCAGTACTTAAATCAGCCCATTTAGGGGTTCATAGAATGTAAAGTACTGAAGGCAAGGAGAAGGAAAAGCTGTAGGGAGAACACTGTGATCCAGGAGTGTCCCATGGATTCACAACATACTTTCCAAAAACCAGCTATCTTGTGAAGATAGCTTCTTACTAAGAAGCATTTGTTGACTGCATGTATTTGTGTCTGCAGACATAAAAAATTCAATCAGCCCCTCTTTTGAAGGGAAGAAGAACAGCTGAGAAAACATTTGCCCTTTTTCAAAGAGCTTTATTTACTTCGGGATCAGAGTGATTCAGCATGAAGGCACCAGCCTGGGCTGGAGGCAACACTGCACTTCCCTTGAAGATGGGGTTGAGGATTATATCAAAAGTGGAATTTAATCCTGCTATCTTTCACTTGAAAGGTTTAGCTGAGTGCCTCCAATTTACTTCAGCAGCTTCGCCAAGGACATGGACGTCCTCGGGCTTTGGTGGAGTGCAATACTGGGGGTCTTGCCTTGAGGAAACATTTGGAGATGGCTGTGACCGTCTGGGGGACAGGAGGAGTCTTCCTATGGCTGCAATCTTTTCCCCAGGCTCTCCAGGTGGTGGTCAGCCTCTGGCTCGTGTCTCACCAGGGCTGTGAGGCCATGCTGAGAGTGTTGATGCCAGTGTGCCAGCCTGTGCTGGAGCCGCTGAGACTGCACGGGTGAGCAGGCAGCTGTGGGAGGAGCAGGACTGCATGTGAGTGCTGTTTAATGCAGCATTTCTTGGCTTTTCCAGTAACCAGTAATGTACTAACTATTCCCAGAGAAGCTGTGGCTGCTTCACTCCTGCAGTGTTCAAAGCCAGGTTGGATGGGGCTTGGAGCAACCTGGTCTAGTGGAAGGTATCCCTGCCCATGGCAGAGGGCTGGAGCTGGATGAGCTTTAAGGTCCCTTCCAACACAAACCATTCCATGATTCTATGATTCTATGAAATGCTAAGAGGAATGAGAGAAAAAGCAAAAATACTATTTAATAAGCAACTAACAAAGATGCAGTAGTAAATTGAGCCCAGGCCAGTTGGGCATGGAGGCAACCAGCAGCCACCAGTGCTCCTAAGCCTCACTGTCATTAGCAGAGACCTATGCAGACCCTGCAGTGCTGTAGCACTCACTATAATGCTGATTTTACTCATATGCAACATTTATCAACTGTGGTATGGGTGACCAGACACCCAGGCATGAGGACTGGTGGAGGGCAATCACACGTTTGAGGTAAAAACCTTTGATTTTGAAGGCAAAGAAAGAAATCTGTATTGCTATTGCCTCCAGCAAGCGACAGATGAAAATAGGCCAGCCTTCACCTTCAGCTGCTAAAAAAGCCCAGAAAGAGGCATTGAGAAAATGGAATATTTGGGACAGAGTGCAGCCCTGGTGCTAGGAAAAGGTCATTTTGCCTGAGGGAGCTCCTCAGCCAGCTGCTTAAAGAGACTCAGGAGATATGGGGTTTCTTGAGCTTGAACATTAATATCTAAGCCTGGCTACAAGAACCAGCTGTGCAAAAAGGGGACTTCTTTTTTGTACATTTATGTCTTTCAACTTTGAAATCTTACTCTCCTACTGCCTGAAGCATTGGTGATGCAGACATGGAGATTTTTCTTTTAATCCCATATTGGTTATCTAAGTACTATGAATGATCATGTGTTTAAATGAACTAGTGTTTCCTCTGAGACAAGACTAGGCTAAGCACCATGTGGTTTTTTTGCAGCACTACAGCATATTTTCTAACCTGCTTCCATACATCCAGGCAGACACAAGCAAAACGATGCACCAAAGGTGGAGATTCCTCTGCCTCAAACCTGACACAAGTCAGATGGCCACCACCAGAGCCCAGGGAGCAGCCCTGTGTCCTCCTGACCCATCAGAGCAGTAGTAAAAGCAATGCTCTGGCAATGGACACTTGAAGGTAAGTACAGCAGGCCAGTCTGGAGAAGAGAACGCTCTGGGGACACGTTAGAGCAGCTTCCAGTGCTTAAAGAGGACAAGAAATGTGGAGAGGGACTTTTTACAAGGGCCTGTAGGGAGAGGACAAGGGGGAATGGATTTGAGCTGACAGAGGGGAGACTGAGATTAGATATGCAAAAGAAGTTCTTCCCTGTGAGGATGCTGAGGCCCTGGCACAGGTTGCCCAGAGAAGCTGTGGCTGCCACATCCCTGGCAGTGTTCAAGGCCAGGTTGGATGGGGCTTGGAGCAACTGGTCTAATGGAAGATGTCCCTGCTCTTGGCAGGGGGGTTGGAACTGGATGAGCTCTAAGGTCCCTTCCAACACAAACCATGCTGTGGTTCTATGATCATTGTTCGCTAGTGCTGATATGGAAAATTACTGGACTGCTCTAAAAGGTTCATCCCTCTTTCTTGGCAGTGAGTTCAGCATGCCCTTTTTGGTGCTAACGACCTCATGTCCAAAGCCCCAAGTTTCCAGGACTGGCTGCTTGCCTTTGTTCAGAGCACTTGGCTTAGCAGCTCTTTCATCAGAAGAAATCAGGATTCCACTTGCAGGAGACACAAGGGAGCAGGATGTGTGTGTCTCGTCTCCTGAAATCATAGGTTGGTATGTCCAGAAATATTTGTAAACAAAAAAAAACCCAAACTCAATGTGTAGTAGGAACTGCAGTCAAAGAGAGGCTGGAGTCTTCGAAATGGCAGATGGTTGGTAACAGGGACATCACCTTCCTTGTGCCCTACTCTGCTTTCCTGGGAGCGACACACACAATAGGCGGCACTCAGTCTTTCCATGGCTCCTGTGAAAGGGCCACAGTTGACCCTGTGGTAGAACTAGAAATGTGTATGCCTTGTCTGCTTGGAGCTCTTCTGCATGGTGTCCTATTGTTAGTGTCTCATTTAGAGGCACTGGCTTCCTGCCCTTACATTCCAGGAGCAGGAACATCAAGAGTGCACAGAAAACTGAGAAAAACAGCTCAAAAGAGCAAAACCATTTGAAAACGTGTCTGTTCTCCAGGCACTCCTGGGAGAACATAAACAGTGCGTTTGGAAAAAAAACCCGACGCCTTCCTCTCCTCCTTTAGTAACAGTTGAACCTGCTGAAAACGTTATTTGACTACAAAAGCTGCCTGGGAACCTAAACACCACCCTCATCTATACAGCTTCAGCCTTTCCAAGCCGGTCCTAAGGCCTGCAGGCAGGAGGGAAGGCAGTTGTCTGCCTTTGCCTCCCAGGCAGCAGCAGTGATGCTGAGCAGCAGACTCACCTGCAGCAGGATGGTCCATTTTCTTTTAAAACGTGTGAAATTAAGAGCTCTGGTTCCACGGTCATGTGTGCCCTACAGTGCATTACAAATAAAGCCATTAAAACAAAGGAGGCATCATTGCTGCTCTTGAAAAACAAAACCAATCAGCAAAAACACCCATATACCATAAGGAAGCAGAGTTTGTGCTGCCTTTCCAGGCCTGGAATGCTGCAGATACAAATATTTATGGTCATTTGTGAACGCAACTGAAGCTGTGGAGTTACCGCTCTGACATTATCTATTCAAACACAATTAAATCTGGGGCTTGTACCCTTCAGATGGCAGCCACCCCACTTTTAGAGCCAGCACAATGCTCAAGAAAGCAAAGCAGGTGCAAGAACAGACTTGTGTCTGCTTTTAGTAATCACAGAATTAGCATGAGAGTTTTAGGTAAGTGCATTTTTAACATGTCTTCTATCCTGGAATGAGTTGGGGTGGGTTGGAAAGGGCCTTAAAGCCTCTCCAGTTCCAACCCCTGCCACAGGCAGGGACACCTCTGGGTGACCTGTGCCAGTGCCTCACCACCCTCATAATGAAGAAATTTCCATCTCTGCATCCTTCTGTGGGAAAGGAGACAAAAGCAGCCTTGGAGCTGCTGCTGCTAGACCTGCATCCAGATCTTTTCAGAGCTGAAAAGTGGAAAGAATGTGCCTCTTGCATAAACTAAGGGATAATAATCCCGCAAAATCAGTGCCTCCTAAAGGCTGACAGCTCAGGTCTGGCACAGAATGCCTCTACAAGCAATTTGTGTGCTTGAGAAACTGGAAGGAAGGTGGGGGAGAGCAGTGAAGACATGCTGTTAAAGAGGAATTTGGGTGCCTGCCACTGCTTCAGGCTTTGAAGGCTTCCCTGAGGGTAAATACCCAAGTTACTCCTCCTGTTTGGCTTTGCCCATACATAAAGAATGTCTCCTCCTAACAAAGGCCACCTGGTGTCCCAGGGCAGACGAAAGAGCTGTGTTAGCGGTTTATTCCTTTTGCCTCTTGTCCTGTCAGCTGGCATCACTGAGAAGAGTCTGGCCCCATCTTTTTGGCAGCCTTCCTTCAGATAGCTATATACACTGATCAGTTTCCCCGTGAGCCTTCTCTGCTCTAGGCTGGACAGGCCCAGCTCCCTCATATGAGGAAGGTTCCAGACCCTTCATCATTCTAGTAGCACTTCGCTGGACTTTCTCCAGGAGCTCAGTGTCTCTCTTCCACTGGGAACATCCATAAGGCTTCTTCAGAGCTAGGGGTATTTGAGGGCAGTGGTGGCAGGCATTCAGGTGACAGCACCTCCATGACTTTGGGAGGGGTTTCTGTCTCTACCCAGTTGCCTGTTTTCCTGATGCTTGTGGGCGTTTGATGCTTTGGAGCTCTTTCTCCACAGGTTAAAAAAAAAAGGTCTCCAAAAGTTGCAGGAGGGAGAGTTGACAGATGGAGCATGGTTGCTGGTGCTTTGTTTCCTTTGGAAACCAGGCTAAATATATCCCATTCTGGGCTGACAGCTCTGTCACAACAAGCAGCGTGCAGTGGGAATGCAGGGCAGCTCCTCCGCAGCTCATCTTTTGGCTAATCCATGCAAGAGTGCACATCAGATTTCAGCTGAGGAATCACTCATCGTTCCAAGACTGCTGCTGACTGTATTTGCTCAAGCAATAGCCAAGGCCATGTTCTGATACTTGGCTCCTGATTTTTGCACTAAGAAATTCCAGGTGGTGCCATTCTTGGTGGCAATGCCATTCCACTGTAAACAGAGCCCACAGAACTCCAATTCTCAGCTCCCTTCCAGCACCTCTGTTGCTTGTCCTGTACTACTTTTCATCATATAACTCCCCAGGCTTCAAATTATGCTCACTTTGCTGATCCGGTCCATTTACGCATCTTCCATTACAAAGGTATGGATTCATTTTTAGATACTCAGATATGTGGACATGCTTTTAGGCTAGGAAGCCTGCACTGCCTGCAGGTGTGCAGCCTAGGACATGCTTCAACGGTGCTGAAAAAGAGCAGTTTCAAAGAAAAATGAAATTAGCAGGCCTGATCTTGTCAAATCCTCTTTACCTGGTAGATGAAATCTGTTTACTTTATTCCTTTAACAAAAACAAGTGAAACCAATGAATCTCATTGGAGTCATAGTTGCTCTGATCCAAAAACTGCTGCCAGCATGCCTCTGAACTTATGAGAAGTTGAGCATGAGCTGCTCCACATGAGGGATATGTGCTTCTCCCAGGTACTGGGAGACCTTCATTGTAGGAAAGACCTGAGAGCCCAGCAACCAGGCTGGGGGCTCTATCGCAAGGTTTGGCTGAAAAGTCTGCAGAGGAGAGAAAAGAATGAAGAAAGGAGATTCTGTGCTCTGCAGCTTGCTGCAAGCTGCCTACAGCTGGGTGGAGCTGAACAAAAGGCATCTGAGCAATGCTTTTCTGGGCTATGTTAGCTCCTTACTACAAAAGGAACTAAGAGTAGTCATGGAAAATAGGTCTAGCTTCACATGTGCTCTTGGTCTCTCATTAGGTGCATGAGAGAAGCTGTGAAAAATACTTGTATCCGACTCTTGTCTCTGGCACTGATTTAAGAAGTATATCAAAACCTCATATGCTGGGAAGAAGTCTAAAACCTCTGGGTAAGGAAGTATATTCCAAATTGTAGTAAGATATATAAGATCATGAGCTGGCTTGTCTCAAGCCCCAAGAACACACTGTTCCCACAGACTTTGCAGACATAGGATATGAGGTACTATCTCAGCAGAAAAAGAAAGGCTGTATGTGGTGCATAAATCTGGTGACCTTCATAGGTGCAAAAGGTTGGCTGTGATTTTTCTAACGATTCCCAATAGCTGGCATGGACACAGCATTGGAGGGCAAGTTGTTATTGCTACTCCTCTCTTTCACAGCCTCTCTTCTGCCCTGTTGCCACTAGGGATGGAGTGACGGATGGAAAAGCCAACAGTGATTTTGGCTGAATGGTTTTATGACTAAAAGGACAAAAGATCTATTTTGCAGGAGTTCTGAACTCGGCAGTAGCTCCCAAACAAGCTGCTAGCCTGATACAAAACATGACAGCACCAAAATGTTACCACACCTACAAGCACTGAGGACCATTACATTCATCAGCCCAACAGTTTCATGTTCAGCAGCTCACAAAGGCTTTGTCAGTACACATAGTAGGACGCATGGATTTCTTTACCAGACTTCCTGGTGGACACTCTCCATGCTCCAAGCTGTAAAGACATGCAAGAGCTCCTGGTTGCTCGCGCAATTAAAGAAATATAATCAGAGACAGCTTACGGACACACAGGGCCTTCATCCAACTGTGGGGTGAAAAGGTCTTGTCATCTGAAGGGCTGGGAATAATGCAGGAGTTATTCTGTCCAGGCTGTGGGTGGAAGCTGGGTGACATCCGGGGTGCAAGCAGGTTGAAGCCTAACGAAGCAACAAGCTGTTCTCTTGTGTCATTCCATTTAGAGAGGCAACCAGGCTGCGCCTGGCAGAGTGACAAGGCTCCCTCTTTAATGACTCATTTCAGAACAGCTTTGGTAAGCAACAATTTTGCACTTTGCTGTGATTTCAGAGGGTGTGAGCTAAAAAAAATGAAATTAAAAAAATAATCAGAAGAATCAGTTGAGCTTGACTGAGAGCAGAGTCCACATGGCTATGGGCTCAGCCTTATGTTGTGTGCCAGGAGAGGGACACACAGCGGCCCATGTGCCACGGGGAGGACAACACACACAGAAATGGAAGAGCCGGCAGCAAAAGCCAGGTTGGCTCGGTAAAGTGTTGACAAAGGATTGCAGTGTGGCTGTACGGATGTTTTCCTCCAGCTCACCTGCTCCCTGACTCATCCGAGTGATCTCATTCATTAAAACCTGCAGGGTGCTGCCAGTCTGGCTGTGTGGAAAGGCAGGCCCACCGCTGCGCTGCACGGGGGGATGCTGACCTGAAAATGTGATGCTCAGAGTGAAAACGTGCAGTACACGTTTCATGGTGCTCAGCTGTGACCGAGATGGGAGGGAGCCTGTGTTTGAGGTACCAAGGTGGAGAAGCAGAAGCTGTCCCTCTCGCCAGCCTTCCCTTTCAGGGACAGCAAGCTCAGCAAGGGAAAGGCAGCTGGTGTGCTGTGAAGTGCTGGTAATCACGTTTCATTATTCTCAAGTGCTCTGAGTGAAGACACGAGCTCCAGAGTAGGATCTCATGGGGTTTCAGCATCTCTGCAACAGTGTGAAGTGCGCACACTACATGTCACTGCCTGTGCTTACCTTCCACCTCTATTGGGAACATCCACAGCATTGCCACCTTGTTATCTGGTGTTGTCAAAAGCATTCATACAGTGATCACCAATATCAAAAGAATTAAAAACTGCCATGGAAAGCCCTGGTACTCCAGTTCGTTTTCAGAGAAAGATCAGTTTCTTTCTAGTTCCAGCTGGAAATCAAATGATTTTGAAGCCCAGGATAGTCCTGCTAGCCTGCCCATTGGGTTTTTGCTTTTTGCCTGCTCCTTCCTGCATCGCTTTTCTTCCTCAGCTTTCTCTGAGCAGATGGAGATTCAGAAAGGGTAGGTGAGGCTGCAGCCTGGGCTGCTGCTGCCCTCTCCTGGGTCCAAGGCAGTCAAGAAGCCAAGACATGATTTTCAAGCAGAGATTCCTGAAGCCTGGTGCAGGTCAGCCTTGACAAGTCCTCTTGCAACCTTGCAGGGGAACGTGTTGGGACAGCAGGTGGGGAAGAGCCCTCAGAGGGTGCTAGGCCCAGGGATAGTGCCCTGGCTGGTAAGAGGGTTGGCCTGGCTGCACCATCTGAAGACCTTTTGTCACTGAATCTCTTCATGATTCTTAGCAAAGTGGATGGCAGGAAGACAGCATGGATCAGCTTGGTATGCAATGGTAGCAGCTATGCTAGCCCACTGTTGGGGGAGCTCATGGCTTCTCACCTCAGCTGCTACCTGTTTTCTTCAAGGTGATTTTATTTCTACTCAACCCAAAACCCTCCAAAATCATAGAATCATATTTTGTGTTGGAAGTGGCCTTAAAGCTCATCCAGTTCCAACCCCTGCCATGAGCAGGGACAACTTCCACTAGACCACATTGCTCCAAGCCCCATCCAACGTGGTCTTGAACACTGCCAGGGATGTGGCAGCCACAGCTTCTCTGGGCAACCTGTGCCAGGGCTTCAGCACCATCACAGGGAAGAATTACTTCCTAACATCCAATCTAAATTTTCGCTCTTTATGCTCAAACCCATTCCCCTTGTCCTGTCACCACAGGCCCTTGTCAAAAGCCCTTCTCCAGGTTACTTGTCAGGCCCTTTAAGCACTGGAAGTTGTTCTAAAGTCTCCCTGGAGCCTTCTCTTCTCCAGGCTGCTCAAGCCCAGCTCTCTCAGCTGTCTCCATAGCAGAGATGCTCCAGCCCTTGGAACATCTTCATGGCCTCCTCTGGACTCGAGCAGCTCCACATTCCTCTTGTGTTGAGGCTCCAAAGCTGGACACAGGACTGCGGGGGGGGTGTCTCAAAATAGCAGAGCACAGGGAGAGAATCTCCTTCCTCGATCTCTTGATGCAGTCCAGCTAAGGCTGATTACATGTACACCAGATAGGTCCCAAGCTCCCTCCTCTGGTCCCTTGCCCTGATTTCCCTGCCAGCTGCAACAAAACCTCTGACTTGCACCTTTTGCTCTGGCTTGCTCATGCTATGGATCTCCCCCACATTGAGCCCCAACCCAGCTCAAACAGAGGAAGAGAGGAAGGACCTCACCCTGGCTTGATGGAAAGCTTCTTGGTGATTGCCTCTCCAAAAAGGGGCTGAGGAATCAGAACCTCCCCCATGGCACTCAGCTCATTTGATGCAGCAGTTGGCTAATGGTTTCAGAAGCCTCTTAGTGGCTTATTATGTTATGAATGCCTTATGAGTGGCTGGAAGTTCAGCTCTAGAGGACTCAAACAGCCCAAGGTATTTGTGAAGCCACTGCTGTCATTTCAATGGAAGCTCTGGGGAAGGTGATTTCAGTGATCTCCCTCTACCTACAGCCTGCCCAGGACTGGGAGACTTCAAATTAGTGATCTGGACCCATATCTCCCATGAAAGTCAGCCTGCCTGTAGCTTGAAGCAGAATAAAGCCCCAGGACAAAAGCTGGAGCGGAAGTCCTCCCTCCCATGTGAGTGCTCCACCCTGCAGGTATAAACACAATCACGTTTTAGATTGCACAGGTCTTTATAGCTCTGTTACCATGCTGTGTCCCAGGGCCACAAAACAGCGTGGTGGCCAGCAGCAGAAGATGGATATCCACGAGGTGGTGCCAGACGGATGTGATGGTACAGCACTGGCGGTGTGGACGGTCCTCACCTTCGGATTACTCAACAGCCCAAATATTTCCCCTTCTTATCCCTGGTGCCCACTCCTGTTGAAGTCAGTTTCCCACACGCAGCCACTCGTGTTGCTCCAGGCGTTTGAAAGACAGCCCACTGACTGGAAAAAGTCATGTTTGAAGAGCTAGGAAATAGAGAAGTTGATCTGATGGGAAACACCTCCCTGGGCAGCGCACCCAGCAGTCACACACAACAAACTGCAAGGCCGGGTTGGACAAAGCCTTGGGTGACATGAGTTAGTGTGGGGTGTCCCTGCCCATGACAGGGGGGTTGGAACTAGATGGTCTTATGGTCCTTTCCAACCCTAACTATTCTATGATTCTACAAGCCAAAGGGGCATTGGCCAGGCAGGAGCTGCACCCTTCTGCTCTTGCAGAGCCACTGCTGACCACGCAGCAACCCTGGTCTCACAGTAGGCTTGCTGGTCCTGCCAGCTGCTGTAAGAACCAGGCACGGTAAGAACAGCGGCTGTAAGAACAAGCCACATGGTAATTCTTCCCACAAATGCTCTTCCAGTCAAGGATGTAAAGCTCCATCATGGGCTATTAAATATGAAGTCCCTGAGCCACAAATCCTGTCCCAAATGGAAATTCTAGGCTATTTATACACTCCTGTATAAGAGCTACTGCAGACCTTTGGCTATCTCTATTGCTTTTTGAATGTTTTCCAGTCTAGCTATATCCTTCTGAGATGGGGAAAGCAGAAATGCACTCAGTGAATAATGGATGAGTAGAAGCCCATAATGACCCTTTTATGGTCTCCTCTTTTCCAAATTATTTTTTACACACGCCTCCCATTTGAACAGCTTTTGGACTATCTGGTAAAACCAAGCTCTTACTCTACAGACGGGATATCTTGGTGCACACTGTAGGACTGTAAAGAGAAGAAAATAGAGAAAACACATTTCTCCCCATACTATCATTTTGTTATCTGCTCATACAGTATCACAGATTTTTGCTCACCCTAAGCACTGATGGGCTTGTTACCACATGACCTGAGTAGGTGGTGGAAGCTGTGATTTGGAGGGTTGGAGAAGCCAATGCCAGCACCAGGGTTTTGCCCAGCCTCTGAGCTGCCTGAAAACTCTTGTCCCCATCCCTGTGAACCTGCAGGCAGGACATTGAGCAGAAGTGGCTTGCCTCTTGCCCACAGAGGGAAATGAGTGGGACTGTACACCCTGGGTAGCTCCATCCCCTCTGCAGAGAGCAAAAGTCCGTTGTATGTGGCAGAGGAAGTTGTGACATGCAGTAGGCTCAAAGCAGGAGCAAATTCGACACCCTGACTACTTAAAAGCCAGTGTTCCCCTTTTGTTCTGCACATGACAGGCTGGAATAGAAAAAACACCTCTTTTCCTATCCTAAACCTTTGGCAAGAGCAGCACATAGGGTGTTCTTGGACCCCCTGGCCCTGCCTGCAGCAAGATTTGCAGTGCTGGTTGGGTTTTGGCATAGGAAGCTGCTTGATGAAGGCTTTGAAAGCCTTTGCCTTACCTGGCCATCCCCAGTAGCCATAACTGGTCCCACACACTCACTGTGCCACCAGGCTGAGGTCCCATTGCCCTGGGCCAAAACAGAGAGATCTGGTGCCAGGAAGTTCCTTAGGGAGCATGAGATGCCCTCAGGGGCTGAGCAGCTGATTTAACTCCTTGGAAGGCTTCACACCCAGTGAATTGGTTTTGCAGGCTGTTGAGGACACCGCTTTGCCCTGCCTGGGCTAGGAGACAGCCATGTTTCTCTGCTCAGTCTAATACTTCAGGCATGATGATAGAAGAATTGCAGCTCAAGGACCTATTAGCAACATGGCTGGTGGCCAGGTGCAGATTGAAGCAGGGTGCAGAATGTAAAGAGCATCATCACACGTTAGGATCTTCCATCTCTCCACTGGTATTTCTAAGAGCTATTGCTGTCCCAGGCAGCACTGCCCCACCAGCCTGCATGGGGATGGAGCCCAGCAGACACCTCAGCTCAGCCTGCTCTGACCAACACGAAGGCCAACAGACAGGGCAGCTCAAGGGTGTCTGAGATTTTCCCCAACCCATTCAAATGGAAACACAGATCCTTCAGCTGAGTCAAGTCCTCTTGGAGCAGCCCTTGTCCTCCACACGTCTCCTTCAGCCCTCTGCAGACCCTGCTGCTCTGTGGGTGTTTTTCTCAGACTTAGAAATGGGGCCAGTAAGTGCTGGGGAACCATTACTAGGGGTGCTTGAGGGGGCTTTCCTGCCTAGGTGCCAACACTGAAAGGTCCCCACCAGCTTTAGCCCTGCATGATGGCAGGGAGCTTGGGTTTTCAACAGGAAAGCAAAGGTGACAGAGCTGTGGACCCATTAGCTGAGAAACCCTTAGGAAGAGTCAGTATTTAACTGTACCTCCCAAAAAGCTGTACCCATTTCAAACGGATCCTCTCACTTGATGCAGCTTTTGAAATCCATGGCAGCATCCAGACCAAGAAACAACAGACCTAGCATGGGGTGGAGGCCAGCCCTGCCCCAGTGACCTGATCCCATACCCTAGAAAGGACACATGGCCCCACATGCCCCATGCAAAGGATCTCTCCCAGCCCAGACAGCATCCCACAGGGCGAAACAGGGGCCCACGCAGCCGGGGAGGAACAGAAAGCAAGATCCTTTATTGTACACAGTACAGAATGTAATGCAGCTTTGCAGGAGATACATAGCCCTGCTCGAGTAAAGGTTATTTTAAATCAGTCCTCAGATTAACTCCTTCTGCACCACAGATCTGCCACACTGAGCAAATGGTTAAAACTTTGCCCCAAGGTGGGGTTCCTGCAACCGACTGCTCCCCAAGGGTACAGGCCACTGAAACCACAATGGGGAGAACAACTGAGTCTACCCAGAGTTAATCTTCATACTTCCCCCAAAAGAATTAATTAGTCAAAAAAAAAAAAAGAAACCCAAACCAACCCAAAAAAAATCCAACCAAAGCTAACTAAGGAAGAGAAAAAAATTCCTATACAGCATTTACAACAAAAACATGTAGCCAGTGGAGGGGACAGGCAGGTACGGATATGAGTGGTGGAGTGTTAGGAGGTGCAGCAGGGAGGGGGGAGCTGGAGGGACGCAGGGTACCCAAGAAGGGGATAGGGGACCCCACTATCCCCACGTGCCACAGGCTTACAACCCAGCTCCGAGGCCATGCTGAGCAGGGAGGGGAATGCAGCTGAGCAGGCACTGGGGTTCAGCCCCAGTTCCCTAGGAAAAGAGGACTCGAGTGGTGAAATGGAGTGGACCAGATACTTCAGCAGCTATCCCGGGGAGCTGCAGGTACGCCACCGGGAAAGCCAGGGGCGCACCCCCATGGGCTCTGGGAACAGCACCCGGGCTGCAAAAAACCAGCTTTGCCTTAAAATACAGGAAAAAAAAATCTACAAAAATCAGTTTAGAAATCTGTGAAACCTTTTGGGGTTTTCCCTCCCAAAAACATTAAAAAAAAAAACACCAAAAAGAGGGAGATAGGATCAGGACCTCCTCCCCTGAACATAACCCATGGCCCACAGCCACAGCGCTGGGGAAGAGGAACATGGGACACAGAGAGGACTCAGGGGTTAGGGGGGAAAGCAGGAGGGCCTGGGGCAGGAAACCATTATATCAGGTTATACCATAAAAGGGTGGGTTTGGGGAGAAGGCAGAAGGCTCCTCAGGGTTGGGGTAGGATGCTGCGCACATCAGCCCTGGGGTGGTGGCCATCGAGGCCCCCCCCGCATCCCTCCTCTGTGCAAATCAAAGCCCTTTCCACCACACAAGGCAGCTACGCGGATTGTGCTCAATGCAAAGCAGATTGTCGTGACAATTGGCGAGGCGGCCACGGCGGCTCAGCCCAGTCCCGGGCGCTGCTGGAGCCATCAGGCCTCATGGTGCTGGCGAGGAACAGGGCCTGGGTCAGAGACCTGCATCTTTACCTCCCACTGCCCCAAAGCATCGCGCAGATGTTGGGCGGGAAGTGCCAGCCAGAGGCAGTCCTATGCACTAGCCCTTGGACAGGAAGGGTGGGAATTCAGCAGTGACACACACAGGGCGTTTTAGATTCCTCCAATTTGTGTGTGCACGTGGTTTGGCGGGTTTGTTTTTTCCTTATGAACAGCAAAATGTATTCTTTAGAAAACCGTATTTGCCCCAAGTGGATGCGCTAGTGCTCATCGCTCTGCCAGCCTGGCTGAGTCAGTAAGCAAAGCCCTCCGCGTAGGGAAGGCTGCCGCAGGGATCCATCTCCAGGAGGTACGCTGGGCTGTCCTCAAAGTGCGTCAGCGGCACAGTCTCCTCCTCGGGCACCGGGCAGTCGGGCTCTGTCTTCAGGAAGGGGCGCTGGTTATCAGGGTAGGCCATGGAAAACAGGGCGTCGGGGTCACAAACAAACTTATAGACATACCGCTCACCAGCCACCTGCAAGGAGAGGAGGGCATGAGAAGGGCCCTGCACATTCCCCCAGGGAATGACAAGCATGGCATGACCAACGCTAGACCTAGCCCCGCTCATGCTACACCCCAGGTGACAGTCCCCCCACCACCATGGTGGCAGGGTCACTTACCTTCTGCATGATGCCTTTCTCGTAGTAGTAGCGCAGGGAGCGGCTGAGCTTGTCGTAGTTCATGGCTGGCCGGTTCTTCTGGATGCCCCAGCGCCGTGCTACCTGCAAGGACAGAGGTGGCAGCTGCGAAGGCTGCAGCTGGGGTTTGGACCTGGTTCCTCAAAGGAAACCTCAGCTGAAATGCAGGGATAGGGGCTTGCTCCTGGGGGCTGGAGCAGCCAGGGGTGAAAGTGTCACCCAGGTCCTGGAGCAGTTCCCTGCCTGCTGCAGTAAGTGCTCCAGCTCCAAGCACCACAAAAAAGCCACTGCCAAACCAGGGGCTGAATCAAAAGACATTTGATTAGGGAAGTCTGCCAAAAAAGATGCTTCAAAAAAACAGCCAACCTCCCACAATTTTCATGCACAGCATTAAGAGATATTATGGGTAATTACCCACAATGCACAGCTCAGCACCACAGCTGCTTTTGATCACTCCCCAGTTTCTTCCTGTGTCACCCTCCGCAGAGCTGCATAGCTCCAGCACAGCACCAGGGATCCAGGGCAAAGGATCCAGGAGCAGTTTGGGAGGGAAGGAGTCTTGCTTCAAGTGTAAGTGTGAATTGCTGTGTTGCGTGGGAAGGATCTGCCCCCCACCTCCCGCTCCCCAGGCTGCACCCCTGGCTCTGACATGCCTGCTGCTGGGGCAGGATCCCACGTACCTCCTCAGGCTCGATCAGCTTGAACTCCATGCCCCGACCAGTCCAGGCGATGAAGTGGGCATTGGCAGGGTCATCCAGGAGGGTGACCAGGAACTGCCAGAGCTGCAGGGATCCACGCCTCTGGTAGGGAGGGCCCTCACGGTACAGGGTGGGCTCCTGCTTCACTTTACCTGCATGTAACAAAGACACAGCTGATGAAACTGGGCTCATCCCTGCGCTGGGACCCTCTGTGCAGGGTCAAGCTGCAGAGTTGGACAGGAGAGAGGTGCTGGTGACGGTGCTGCAGGCAGGTGAGTTGCAGGGTGGGTGGCAGGGACAGGGTATAGCACTGACAGCCATGATGCCAAGCAGCTGTGCAGGATGATGCTCAGCAGCTCTCAAGAGCTCCATGCCAGCACAGCTTGGCTTTAAAACCTGGCCACTACAGAGCCCAGGCATAAACCTCCATCCATAAGCCCTGGTCACTCCCCAGCCCTCCCTCCTCTGGGGCCAAGTTCTTACCCTCCAGCCTTTCTGGTACCACGCACGTGTCATCAAAATACAATCGTGTGTCCTTTTCATATGAAAATCCTACGGGAAAGAGAACCTCAGTGAGCAAAGGGTCCCTTCACCACCCCAGCTGGACCCCCTAAAAAACCCTGGCTTGACTTAATCCAGAACCAGGACCCCAGTTCTGGGAGCAGATCCATCCCCCAGTTATTTCAATAGCATCACACCAGCTTGACAGCAATGTCACACAGCTCTGTCCCACTCATCCCGGGGAGATGGGGAAACAAGAACCCTCTTAGCAGCTATGTTGGGTGCATTATCCCAGATTATACGGCACTGCTGTGCCCTCGCAGCCTGCTCACAGGGGTCAGTAACAGCACAGCACAAGCCCTATTTTTAGTGGCGGTGCCTGTGCTGCTTGGATGCAAGCATTTGTAAGTACCACAGGGCTCTCATGCGTGTTTTCAGGGTGCCCAGCAGCTCTGCCTGCCCCAAAGGAGGGATGGGGCACACGAAGGATGCCAACAAGAGAGGTACACTCACCATCATGGCTGCTGGGGAAGACACCCCCCCGCAGGTATGAGGACTGGCAGTTAGGCACTTCTGCAAGGGACATGAAGGTGGTGTTAAGGTCTTGGGTTCCATGGGGTCCTCCAAGTACCTTTTCCCCTCCACTCCCCAAGCACACCCTCTGGCCAAGCCTTGGCATCTTCCCCCCAACCCCTCCACCAGCATTCTGTGGGACACAGCACCCTCCCCCAATCCCCACCCGGGGGGGAAACCCAGTGTGATTGTGTGGGGAGCGCACTGGGACGAGCACTGGGAGCAAGGTTTAAGTCAGCCTGCGTTTTTCACCATGTTACGCTGGCCCCGCGGGGAGGGAGGCATCTGCTCAGCCGTGCCATCCTCCATCCTGAGGTCGGGGTATTTTTAGGTCCTAAGGCGATTAGAGGATTTTTCCGTGATGCTGCTGGGGTCCAGCAGCCAGAAATCACAGCTGGCCTCAGGCCAGGGCTGCAGGGGGACCCGCTGAATGCCATGGGGCACCCCAGCCTGAGACTATGGCATGAACCACATTGCATGCATCTAGTGAATTCCTGCTTTAGCCCCCCACATGGGAAAGAGAAGGGGGATAAAAGATAAAAAAAAGGAAAGAGATCATCTACCACATGAAACAGCCGCCCAAGCACCATGAGAGCCCCGGGGCGATGCAACACCCACTACTTCAGGTTCAACCCTGTACCCACAAGCCACAGATGGCAGAGATGGTTCCACTCCCTGAGTGCCAGTGGGGTAACCCACACACCCCCCAAGCACCAGCCTCTCACACCCACCTGAGTCTATGCAGTAGTCCCGGGGCTCCTGCTTGATGCCCATGGGGGGCTGGAAGCTGTGGCTGGGGGCAGGGCCGGGCAGGCTGGGGCCACCATGCTCATAGAGCGGGTCATGGTACTCCTGCTTGAATCCCTGAGGGGGGCGAGGGGCGGCAGGGCCGAGGGGCTCCGACAGCTGCCGGTGGTAGATGGGGCGGCTGTCGCCCGGGACCCCGGGCTGCGGCAGGAAGGGGAGGCAAGGCTCAGACAGCTGCCTCTGGAACCTGCGGGGAGAGGACTCAGCGTTGGGGCAGGGTCAGCACTGCCAGCGCACTGCTAGCCTCTATCCCAGTCCAGGAGCCCACGCTGGCCCGGCGTCCTCAGACCCCTGTGCAGCTGGGGTGGACTGAGCAGCACTGTGTCCCAACCGCAGCTCCTCGTGAGCACAGCCACCATGGGGGCTCTTCCTGTGGAGACCCAGTGGAGTACTGGAGAGACCCGTTCCCCTCCAAGCACTGGGGACAGCCCCACTGGAGGGGCAGGACAGCATGTGGGCCACCACTGCAAAGGTGATGGTAGCCTGCTGCTGCAGCCAGGATATCTGGTTCGGGGTGGGAAAAGGAAACAAAAGCCACCCCACAACAGTAAAATCTCTGTAAAACAGTAAAATACCCCCCTGTGGAGGTCAGAATTGCAGGGCCCAGGGGATGCTGCAACTGGGTGGATGCTTACACAAAGCCAAATCCACTCCACAGCTCTAATCTGCCTGCGTGGCTGGGATTAAACCTTGGACTTGGTGGCAGGGAGCGCTATTTTCAGCTCTGGGGTGCTGTCACTGCAAGCTCAAGCCCTAGGATGGTCCCTGGAACAAGGACCATCTTGAGGGGGTGCTGCCACATCCCCTCATCCTCCGGCACCTTGAAAGGAGATCTCTGATCTCCGCACCCAGCTCCTCTCCGCTGGCCTTGTGCCATTTGTCTTTGTAACCAGAGCCCTCACAGCTGCCGTGCTGGGATTACTCCATTTCCGAGTGTTGTCCCTCTGCCCTTCCTGAGTGAAACCCAAGCTCTGCACTGGCATGGTGCTTCCCGAGGGGTTGCATCCAGCCTCTCACATAGCTTGAAGGTCACCCAGAGCCAAGCCCCACTTTGCTTGGGGAAGGATGCTCATGGGTTGTGGGTGTATATTGAGGGTTTCCATGGCCTTTTCTAGTTTACCACATTCCAGCCACATGCCCATAGGTGACACCACAGCAAAGGGTATCCAGGCCATGAAGCTGGAGGTCAGGTGTGACCTGCATCAGGCCACCTACCAACAGCAAGAGCAAAGCTGGGGTGAGGGAGGGAATCAACACAGCCTACAGGGATGCAGCATTAATGGGGGACAAAGCCATTGGAGAGGAAGCGGGGCCTCTCCCTTCACAGTCCCAAAATCACAGCAATGCAGTGTAATGCACAAGGGAGCTAAGGACTAACCCTCAACCCAAGGGTGTTTAGGGGTAGGATGGGGATGTCTGCAGCTCCCCAGCCACGCAGGGCTCAGCTCAGCAGAGCTGCAGTGGGTGGGAGAGAAGAGAGTGGGAGCCCTGACTCAGCACCATTGCCTGTTGCCACAGGGATGGATGCAGGTAGCAGCCTCTGCCTCCCTCTCCTTTCCCAAGGGGAAGGGCAAAGGGTTTGCCCTACATCCCTAGAGGTGGGAAGAGCAGATCCCTGTCAGCAGGGAACTGCCTTGTGGGGAGAAAGAGCCACAAGATTCCAGTGGGAAGCAGCAAGTACTAGTTTATACTGGACCCCAGTCAGCAACATCTGTCCTTACAGCCTGCAACCACAACATCCCTCCTCCTTCCCCATGCTTTGGGCCAAAGCTCCTGTGAACACGTGCAAGACACCAGCACTTGCTCAGGTGGGGGAAGCCTTACCTGTGCTCTGTGGGGTATTGGTTTTCAGACATCATCTTTGGCATGTGCATGGGCGGGTGAGGCGGCCGCGGCACGGCGAAGGTCTGCTGCCTCTGCTCCTGCAGCGCGTGCGGTGCCGGGGCTGCCCCATGGGCTGCTGCCTGCACGGCTGGGGCCGGTGGCGGCAGGGCTGATCCCTGATGAGCAGGAGACACCGGCGTGGCAGGCGGCGTTAATGGCTTGAACCCAGCTGAGGGCTTCCTGTCATAGGCACTGTGGAGGGAAGAGGGGTTGGGGGCTGACGGCAATGCTAACAAGAACACCCCTGCATGGCAGAGGGGCAAGTGAGACAAACCTCTGCCACCATGACCTGAGGGGTCTGAGGGTGGCAGCAGCCACCACGCTACCTACCAGCAGTTGTAGAGGCACTTGTCCCCATAGCTGGCACAGAGAGCTTGCTCATGGCTGCAGGACGACAGCTCTGAGGAAGGGCTGTGCAGCTCCCGCTTGATCTTTGCCGGAGGTGGGGCGTGCAGGACCACTGCAATGAGACAGAGGAGGATCAGCCCTGAGCAGAAGGACTTGGGGGTGTCGGTTGATGAGAAGCTCACCATGACCCATCAGTGTGCGCCCACAGCCCAGAAATCAATGGTGTCCTGGGCTGCATCGGAAGGAGAGTGACCAGCAGGTCGAGGGAAGGGATTCCCTCCCTCTGCTCTGCATCCAGCTCTGGGGCAACAGCACAAGAGGGATCTGCTCGAGTGAATCCAGGAGGCCATGAAGATGCTCCAAGGGCTGGAGTACCTCTGCTATGGAGACAGGCTGAGAGAGCTGAGCTTGCTCAGCCTGGAGAAGAGAAGGCTCCACAGAGACCTTAGAGCAGCTTCCAGTGCCTAAAGGGGCTGACAAGAAATACCGAGAGGGACTTTTTACAGGGGCCTGCAGTGACAGGACAAGGGGGAATGGCTTTAAGCTGACAGAGGGGAGATGGAAATTAGATAGAGAAAGAAGTTCTTCCCTGTGATGGTGCTGAGGCCCTGGCACAGGTTGCCCAGAGAAGCTGTGGCTGCCCCATCCCTGGCAGTGTTCAAGGCCAGGTTGGACAGTGTTTGGAGCAACCTGGTCTAGTGGAAATTGTCCCTGCCTGTGGCTGAGGCACTGGAACAGGATGCTTTTTAAGGTCCCTTCCAACCCAAACCATTTCATGATTTTATGATACAGGCTCATTCACACAGTGGAAGGTGATGGGGAACATCACCCCTGAGGACCATCTGCTTGGGTGCGTTTTGCTCATGAATCAGCTGTTGAATTACCCCCGAGAGCAGAAGGCAGCCAAACCATGCCAAGATATTGTCTAAGCAGACTGTGACCTGCTGGCAGACTGAGCCAGGGTGGCAGGGCCTGAATTCTGCAGGGGAAGGCAGAACTTGCATAGTCCCACCATCCCAGGACAGCTTGTAAGCAAGACACAGAGACCTTGCAGGGGCACACACAGCTCCCAGTGAGCTGGCCAGAGCTGGCAAGCAGCCTAACATGATCCACGTTCCTCCAGCCAAGATGCTCCAAGGGGTCCCACAACTGAATGAGCTCAAGTGGCAAACATCCCATTAAACCCAAATCCTCCCCAGCCCCCTCACTATATATAATTTTAAACCAAGTAATATATGCTTAACCTACTTCATTCCTAAAAGCATGCGCTCTAGGAAAGGGAAAGCGCCTCAGAGATCTTTACCTAAATAGTGCCTGAAGCAGAGAGCCAAGACTAATCGGAAGTGGAGTATTAGCTTCATGCAAAGTCTAAACACAACCCAGCTACAGCGCGGAGGAACGAATAGCTCCAGGACAACTGTTCACAGCTTGCCAGGTAATTAGCTGCTCCCCTAATTTGTCAAAACCTGTAAAGAGCTGCTGACTCCTCTCTTTACCACTCCTTCCCCCCCCCTCCTGCAAAGGCCTGGCACACCAAGGGCATAACCCCCCCCACGGAGGATTTGAAACACAAAGCCCAACACTGAGCCAGCACAGCCCCCCACCCGCTCCCAAGCTGGATTTATCCCCCCCCCCCAGTGAGGTTTTGCCGCTCTCAGCATTTCTAGCCTTAACAGGAGGCCAGCGTGGCGGCAGCAAAGCCCAGGCGCCCCGCGGGAAAGCAAAGGGGAACTGGCTTTGGAAGGGCTCCAGCTGCCTATCGCAGGCATGTTTCTCCCTAACAGGCTCCGTGTTGTTGGAGCGAGTTGTTTTTCCACCAGCCGTACAATGGGGCCTGGTTATTCATTGAAAAAAAAAGGGGAAAAAAAAAAAGGCTCTGCGCAGGCACCACCCTCCATTCATAAACAATTTGGAGCGCTCCATTCATGTGGCTGGGGAAGGGAAAAAAAAGAAAGAAAGAAAAGAAAAATTTCCCCAGAGCTTAGTGCTGCCATTCAAGAAAAGGGAAACGAGCCTTAAGAGCCTAACAGAGACCAGCTGGCCAAGCCGGACTTTGTGCAACGTTTGGATTCCTTACACAAACATCACAGGGCCCGCTGGTGCTGCTTGGCAAGGCGCTCTCCTGTCCAGCCAGGGCAGCGATGCCAGAGTGCCTGGGAGCAGACAGGAGCACCGAGGCCTGGGGTGCAGCTCCTGGGGGAGGAAGGAGCTGGGTTTAGGTCCCCAGTGGGAAGTGGCCAGGCAGGGAGCTGGGAAGGGGACAGGAGGGTTCCCAGGGAAGGAGGTGCCCTGCCCCAGTGCCTCGAAGGCACGCTGGGTGAACAAGCGCTTTTAACCTTTCCAGTCCTGCTCTGGGACTATGATTAAAAACTAAAAACATATATAAAAATAGGCAGAGGGAAAAGCTTAACTACAGATGGGGCTGGAGAACGCACCTCAGCACACTCGTGCCAGGACTGAACCATGGGAGCAGTGAGAGCACCCGTGGGTGCCTGACAGCCCCTCCTCTTCTCTGGGCTGCTTTAGCCTCTGGGGATGGAAGGACCTAACAGAGAGCAGGCAACAGGACTGGACACACTGTGCCCTGCCAGCAAAGAAGCACAAGCAGGGGAGCTAAGGCATAGCCTGCAGTGCCACTCTACTGGCCACTCTGGAGATGCCCCAAACATCAACCTTCAGCCAAGAGACCTGACATGTGAAAAGTGACATCCTAAAGCCATTCCAGACCTTGAATTGCTGGTGAAGCCCTTGGTAGAGGACAGAGAAGGTTGCTCCCCAACCATCACCATGATGGGACCTCTAAGAGGACAAGCATAGAGGATGCTGGAGTGGCTGCTGCCACCCGCTGCTCAAGCCATGAGGAAAGCAATCAAACCATTTCGAGCCTGGCCACCATATGGGGACCTTGGCACCCACTCAAGCTGTCACCTGGAAGCTGTGCTCCATGTCTGCCCCTCCATCCCCCAGCATTACAGGACGCACCCAAGGTCACGTCAGGAGAGGAGCCAGAAATAGAAGCCAGGTTCCTGCTTTCCTTTGTTTAAACAACCCTTCCTCAGAAACAAACCTCCTGCTTTCATTTTGGTGTGTAACAAACTCCACTCCATGCCCTGACATGGCTTTAACCACTCGCTGTCCATGCAGGGAGCCACAAGTTCCCTGGTAGCAAGCCCTGCAAATGGCAAAGCCACTCATGACAGTGCTTGATCTCCTCAGCTTGACTCCATTGCTTCCCAGTTACTTAAAGAGCCGATTGAGATACAACACTGTACATATCCCCTTCTCCCCAGACTGCACCACTAGAGAACCTGTACCTACGCTGGAGTCACTCACAATCTCCTCACCCTTCCAGGGGGATCTGCCACTGTTTTGGGTAGCTCGTAAGCACCAAACGCAGCCTCTTGCTGCTCAATCCAGGGTGTGGAGAACAACGAATCACTTATTCAGCAGAGCCCTGCTTTCCCCAGCCCTCCAGCAGGATTTCCTTCCAGGAGCAGCAACCTGCTGCCCTCTGGCATGTTACGGCTACCAAACCCCAACCTTAAGCCCATGTCTGCCAGGGACCTCAGCTACACAATGGCAAGCTATCAGCAGCCAAGCTACAGGCAGCTGCCATGCCATGAGGGGTTCTTTAGCTAGGTGAGAATGATGCTGCAGTTTGGAGCATCCCTGAGACTTAATACAGCACATGCGGCAGTGTTCCCTACAGCAACAGTGTCAAACTGAGCTTGGCTCGTCCCTTTTTTCTCCTGTGCAGAGGAAGCTTGGCCCCGAGAATACAGGGCCATGTGGTAGGTGATGGAACAGGTTTGCTCAGGACAAGAGAGCAGCAACTTCCTCAGGGAAAAGGCACAAGCTGCACTAGAGTCCAATGCATGCCTGAAAACATCCATAATCTCGGGATTTGCCTTCCCCCAGGATCCAATGGGTACTGAACCCAATGTGACCCTCAGTCTGGAAAAGATGCATATCCCTTTCAGCAAAAGCTGGATGCAGGGAATAGGCTGCCCCAAATTTATCCCTCTTTTTCTTCAAATCCACAATGAAATGAGAAGATGGGGCCAGAAAGCAGTAAGCTAGAGACTCTCTCCTCTTTAAACTCTTTCCAGTGCTGGCACAGAAGAGCCAAGCTACCCATTTCCCCCTCACTGGACTGGCTGGACCAAACCGCCCTAGCCAGTACAGCCCAGGAAACCTTTGCTTTCTCTGCCTAGGACAGTTAGGGAAGGTTATTATAGCAGGGAGTCACACAGGGAGCTCTGCTTTCAAGTGACAAAGTCGTTTCAACACCAGGTCCGCAGAGGCTGAGTAGGTCAGAACATTTAAAGAGTCTCGACCAAATGCCCCCTTTTGTTTCTTTCTTGTCTTTCCCTGCATCACCCAGAAAAGTTTTCTCCTCTCTGCGCTCTTCAGGTTACAAGGAAACAAGAGACTGCCAAAAGGCACTGGAAACAGCTCCAGCTCCAAGAGCCACCCTCCCACGCTCGCTGCGGTTTCTACCGCTCCAAGCAAGAGCTGCCAGGCTGCGCTAGGATGTCAACAGCCAGTTGCGATTCTGACTCTGGGCTCGCCTTTTATCTCAGGGGAGACAAGGGAAAAAACGCATCTGAAACTTGGGCTGTCTGGAACAATTTAATGGCAAGCTTCCCACTCAGAAGTAATCAAAGAGCAATAATTAACATGCATTTTACTGTAAGAGAAGATACCCTGCTGCATGCTGTGACAAAGCTGGAATGAAAAAATCTGTTCGACTGCAGGCTAAATTTGATTTCCTTTAAGTTGTGTAGCTCTGGCTCAGCAGCAAGCCCCAGCCACCAACACCATGCCACTCATTCTGTTTGCCAGGTAACGACTCAAAGTGTCCTGATTCCCCCTTGCCCTCTGACCAAGCCTTCACCCCAAGGAGAATCAGTGCCTGAGAGAAGCGAAGTACCGCACACCGTTAATCAGCTTCTGCCCTGGCCACTAACCCATTTCAGCACAAACCGCAGCTCAGAACCAACTCTCACTCTTATGCAATTCAAGAGGAACTGCATTTTCACTGGCCTCCTTTTAAACACGCTTGCTTGCCAGTGATTAATGCTATTTAAGCGGCTCAAGTTTCACCGCTCAGGTCCACTCTTGCCAACAGCACTGGGCCACGACTGTTAAAAAGCTCCAGAAACTGCAGAAATTGTGGCTAACCAAGGAGCTCAGCACGGGCTCGTGCTTCCACTTGAAAAGGAAAAGACGTGTTTATAAGCAAATCAACATTACTACGAACAAGCAGCAAGACTCAGAGGAGCCCAGAGATCAGTTAGAGATATTTCCATGCATTTGGCTATAGTTTCCCCTATTTAAAAGGGCCGGGACATTGCAAGTTTCATCTCGACGGAGAAAGCACGTGCAGTTTGGGTTCAAAATCTGTGATTTCACAGTTTCACCCTTAAAAACAACTGCTTTCCCAAGGAAGAAGCTCCAAACCCAGCACAAGGCTTTGCAAAGGCACCCAAACACTTCCCCCCAAGAATAAAAACCCTAGAACAAGCACTTACAGCTTTCAGACTGGAAATCTGGGACAAACTGCTCATCATCAGGGACCTGAGCTAAAAAAAACAACAACAAAAACACCGGGTTTATAGCGTTTTCAGTTCTCACAAAAACGCTTGCAGAGAGGTTTTACATAGCAAAAGGAGGAGGTGAAGACTTGCCTTCAGCTAGCCAGGCCTCTTGGAGCTGGCTGAGATCCTGGAAGAGCTCTGGAACAGAGTGAAAGACTTACGCACTCCACAGAATAATAAATAAAACTGCCATTATTCACAGGATTATTTCTAAACCAACGAATGTGAGGAGAGCGGCCTCGTGGGACAGTGGCGAGGCCACGGCCGCCCAGGCCAGCCCTGCCTACCTTCTGAGTCGTGGGCCAGGTCGGTCTCCAAAAATTTCCTTTTCCTATCAGATCCCAACCGGCCTCGGCCCTCCTCTGAGCAGGACTTCTGCAACAACCAGGGTGCCAACAGCCCGTGAGGATGGCAGCCCCCAAGGACGGGGGAATGGGTGTCTCCAAGGGCAGGAGGCATGGGGCAGAGAGAAACGCAGAGGGCAAACTTACCCCGGGGCCCATGAAAGGAACCTGCTGGTCGTAGAAGCCGTCCATGGTGCAGGGGAGGCGGGGAGTCCCCCCGGCCCGCTTAGCATCGACGCCGGCCCGGGAAGGGGGAGTCCTGCCCAGGCTCCGGCAGGTGCGCGGCTGGAGAGGAGGTTGAGAAGAGGGGATGTCAGGATCAGGTCCTGGCCCCCACCGCCTCCGGGGTTGGCTCGGTGCGGGGCCGCCGCGCCTCCCCGGGGAGCCGGCCCGCTCCTGCCGTGGCGGGTGGCAGCCCCCCGGCTCGTGATGTCACCCAATTTCTATAGAAACGGGCGTGACATCACGCGCCGTGGGAGCGAGAGGAGGCAGGCAGGCAGGGAGGGAGGCAGGGAAGGAGGCAGGCAGGCAGGCAGGCAGGGAGGGAGGGAGGGAGGGAGGCAGGGAAGGAGGCAGGCAGGCAGGCAGGCAGGCAGGCAGGGCTTCGCACACGCCTCACCACCACCCCCCCCCGCCCCTGCTGATGCTAGGCGCTGGCAGGGCCACGCCGCAGCCAGGCCCATTCCCACGCCGCCCCGCGCGCCCCATTCATAAACTCCGCCTCTCCTCCCCTC